>JANHFM010009500.1:167725-179273 GCA_032468115.1 Grayia smithii
GGCAAGAGGCTGACTCTGTAAACCGCTTAGAGAGGGCTGTAAAAGCACTAGGAAGCGGTATATAAGTCTAAGTGCTAGTGTTAGTGCTATTCCCGGCCCCATGAGAGAAGCTCCAATCTCCACTCCCTAACCTGCCTCTTTCCTCCAGCTTGGACAACCCATCTGGAAGGCTGCAGCTGGGGAGAGGCAAACGCTGGTGAGAAGCATCGGTGGTCCTCCTGACCTGGAATCGTACAATTATTACACTGTGCATAAAATGCACTTTAGGAGTCTGGGAGATCTCAGTTGGAGCCCTGAGGCTCCTTCGGTGGATGGGATGGTTCTGAAGCTGTGTGCATGGAGGTATACTCCATCTATACTCAGGGTCTTCTCAAGAGGATGGGTTCCACCATGCACAAGGTGGATGCCCTCACACCATGAACGTGGCATTGTGTGTCCCATCGTGGCCTCTGTTGACTTCTCCTGCCTCACAGGAAGACCTGCTGTTCGTTGGTTCAAGCATCTCCCTTGCGCGCTAGAAGAGAGGCCAGCCTTGGTCGTGGTCACTTCCGGTGAACAAGCTTTGTGGAACAGAAGCTACAAGACAAGCATCTCATCCCCACAAACCAGTTTTCTAACTATGGCTGTGTGTCATATGGGGTTGCATCTCAATGGGTTTTGAAGGTGCCAAGGTGGCAACTGCTGGCCTCAAAGCCCGATTTAGAGGCTGGACCCCAATAGTTTGTTTAATCGTGGTATGTGTCATAACATACTAAGCTAATCCATACTTGACAGTTACAATTGATAAGTTAAGGCACTCAACCTTGGCCACTGGAAGATGTGTGGACTTCAACTCCCAGAATTCCCCAGCCAGCTCTGCTGGGGAGTTGAAATGTGTTTCATGTGTGTTTCTCACCCCACTTCAATCATTTGGGGAAGGAAGAGCAAACACCCCACACTTCCGCTGATTAGGACAGCCGATTGTTCTCCCACAGTGCATAAGTAAATTACCTTTTAAATCCAAGGAGAAAGATATCAAAATAAGACCGAATGCTGTCCAATCCCCTCCTACGAGGGGGAAGGGGCTTCAACAAATGTAAAAAGAGACAATTGAATTGCTTTTGCTAAAGGATGGGGAGGAAAGAGACCGACCGGCAGCCCCGGGAGAAGGAAATCTGGAGTGATCCAATTCCCTTTGTGGTACAGTAAATAATTCTTTATTACACTTTGATGTATCTTTCCCCTAATGACTTTTAAGGGCAACACAATAAAATTGAAAGAAAAAAAAAAAGGACGGGGTGGGGGGAGAGAAAGGCTGCAAGGAACAAATGCTTAATATTCAATAAATGTGTCAATTTCACATAGAGAGGCAAATGGGCCTCTATTGAGGAATTGGTAAATTTCCTTGGAGGAAAGTAAGTGCATTTTAGCCTTCAAGGGGTCCCCAGTGAAATGGAAATGGAATGTGATTTGTGATAAAACTCAGCTGCTCCATAAAAGACATTAAATAAATGTTGCTCTTTCACTTGCGAGATACGGAATTGATTGCATTATAGACCTGCTCCAAGACGCACAGTTCCTTCTCCTCCCTCCCCACAAGGGATCTGGCTGATCGGGCCACATTTTAGAAGCTGGGAGAGCAAAAGCGATTTAGATGACATCTTAACTCACCGGGTAATGGCGGCTACCAATTTGGAGGTGGAGAAGAAACCTTTTCTGCCTCTGACTGATTATTTCCTTTGACCCGAGAGCCACCGGCGGAGTCCTCGGTTCCAGGAAGGGGTTCTGCAACCTGCCCAGAGGGGATCAGATCCGCAAGCCAGGGCCAAAAGATTGCGGCACACGAGGGACCCTTGGTGCTCCCTGAGCTCGCTTGTATTCTTGCAGATCTTTCACGACACAAAATAGGTGTTACTTCGTTCGGGTCAAGAAAACAAGCAAGCCACTTCACCTGGGAGGGTTTAAGAGCACGACATTTTCCCCTGGTTCCAAGTAAGAAATTCACGTAGAGGGAAGAGAAATGCCGGAAGGGATGACCTCACCGAGCTCACCGCCAGAACCACAAACTCCCTGGGGTATTTCTATCCAGGTCCATAAGCCCCAATTCGGGTGACATCTTGAAATTCAGCTTTCCTGCCTTATGACAAGAAGGGGGGGGGGGAAAAAGCTATTTTTCCCAATTCCGGGAAAGCTTGCAAAGCTTTGGGCTGGCAGATGAGACGCTAAGCAGATTGTATCAAATTCAATTTCCCTTTAATCTCCTTCTGATCAGACTCCACCGATGGGCTGTCCCAGTCCTTGGGCACAATTTGACTTTGAGTGACGTACCTGGGCCACTTTCCAAAAATTGCGGGGGAAACGGCAGAAACCTTGGCATCGAGGCTATAGACGTTCAGATTGACTTAATTCAGTAGGATTTAATCGGATTATTCCGCAGCCACGGATTTCAGCATTGTCTCCTTTATGTCACAATAAAATCTGAGCTGCCATTCAGAGGCTTCGGATTATGCCCCTCTTAAAACCAAGGGAGGGGCGTGAAATAGGTTGGACACCAGCAGATAACTTTATTGGGTCATTTAGTCCAGGGGTCTCCAACCTTGGCAGTTTGAAGACTTGTGGACTTCAACTTGGTGGCGTACTTAGCTAGTGCACTGCTAAGTGTTTCCACTTAGTTCCATCTGCCTGAAATTAGTGCCGGTTCGAATCTCACGAGGGTCAAGGTTGACTCAGTCTTCCATTCTTTTGAGGTAGGTAAACTGAGGACCCAGATTGTTGGGGGCAATAAGCTGACTTTGTAAAATGCCGCTTGGGGGGAGGGTGGCAAAACCCCTAATAAGCAGGCATATACAAGGAATGAAGGTATTGCTAAGCACATTGATTTGTGCTTAATAAATTGTAAGCCGCCTAAGTCTCCGGAGAAGGGCAGGATATAAGTTGAAATAATTTTTAAAAATGGAATAGGGATTACTACCAAAAGGACAAATTGCAAGAAAAGAGTGAATGAAATAGAAGGCAGAGGAAGAAAAATTGCCAATTACCACCCTGTTGAGATGTTATTGATATGAGAAAATATCATTTGTCTTTCTAAATCAGGTATATCTATACTTACAACCTCCTTGGCTTCCTACATTATATTTCCCAAAAGAAGATATCACATTCCTTAAATTGGGTTTGTTCAGATTGGGAATGTGGGCAACCAGAGTAGCTTCAAATGTTTGGAGAAATGTGTAACAGAGAAAATAACAATAAAAAAAATTAAAAACTGCTTGAGAGTAATCTTTGAAATGATATCTGCAAAAGCAGATATGATAGGAAGATTCAGTGGCCCTTTATTAAAAAGGCTGCTGAAGCTGACTAGAAATCCAATGCCCAGTTAATTGTTTGTAAAATACTTATTATCTAGGATCTGATTGGAAAGTTTTATAGAGATCTGGCTAAGAGAAGAGTAGGAAGTCCATCACTCAGAAAAATGATGGACTTCCCACTCTTCCCCTTTTATGTGGGAAAGCAGACTTGGATTAGAGAATAGGAAAGCAGAGTAGCCCTAGTCTATAGGAAATCAATCTCTCTGTCTGGATATTTCACTTTTCAATTGTGAATGGATGCTGCTAATTTGGGATCTGGATTCAGTGTGAAATGTCAGTCAGAATATGCAAGACAAATGCATAATACCAACTAGCAAATCCTTAAATGTCTGAGTCTAGAAAAAAATATGTGTTTTAAGGAATTGTTGACATGTGCTTTATGTTTGCTCATAAGTGCTCCAAATCACTACTTCCACCTTGAATCTACATCACTGTACAATAGCAATAGCACTTAGACTTAAATACCACTTCACAGTGCTTTAGAGCCCTCTCTAAGTAGTTTACAGAGACAGCATATTGCCCTCAACAATCTGGGTCCTCATTTTACTGACCTTGAAAGGATGGAAGGCTAAGTCAACCTTGAGCCGGTGAGATTCGAACTGCCAAATTCCTGGCAGCCAGCAGTCAGCAGAAGTAGCCTGTAGTACTGTATTCTAACCACAACACCACCATAGCTCATCCTTTGATGGCCGGAATAACGTTATGTATTAGTCATTCCTCTACCTTACAGTCTCTATCCCTCAGCTAGCTGGGGTACTCAACAATTGTAGCACTGGATTCTTTAGGCTTCTCCACCTGCATATTTCAATGCCCACACTAAAGTTATTCATTGAGGAATATTTCAGGCTATTATGTCATCCATGGATGATCATTGACTTTTCATGGCTATATATGTCACCATAAATGCAACTGAACACATGCTAGATCTGATTTTCAATTCAGATAGAGATAGGTGCTCTGAAAGTGAAGAAGTAGAGAATCTATAATTAGGGATAGATTGCTCCATGGTCAGTTTGAGGTTGGTGCTGCTACAAACTTCAGCAAGGATGGAAGACTAGTTAAGAAGACTCTGTTACCTGAGAGGGCACTCTCACTTCTGTCCACTATGAACAGTCAAAAGATTCCCATTTCATCTGTCAGAATTACGTCTGAAATCTTAGCTGACTACTGAATACCAAGTCAACCCACTTGTTAAATATGTTTCTCTCACAGATACAGAAAGAGCTAAATCAGCCTCCTTGTTTACTAAGGAGCTGAGTACTACAAGTGAATGGGACATCAGATGAAATTCAGTTAGAGGAACCCTTAGGACAATTGAGATCAAACATGGTGCTTCTAAATATCTTCAAAGGTATACCCAGCACATTTCAATAGTCCAAGCAAGAAATAAGGAATGAGCATCTGTGAGAAGAGTCTCTCCATCCAGAAAATTAAATTGTTATTGTGCATTTCTGGTGTGTGTGTGTGTGTGGGGGGGAGATGGGGGGAGTTTACTCTTTTTTAAAATTTCCCAATATAATATACAGTGTAGCTTCCTGGTGGTCTTCTGCCAAACTACTTAACTAGTTTGCTTAAAATTTTGAGATCAGTAAGGCTGGCCATGTACTACTACAGTATGACCTCAGAGGAAAAAGATATTGAATAGATAATGAATTAAAAATCACAAATGAGGATCCATTGCTTGGCACATGCCAAGGAAGCTATAGCAAGACCAGCACAACAGAGTTTTACATCAGGAAAAACTTGTTCTTTATTGACTCTTCTCTTTTGCCAGTTTTGTTGATTTAAATACTGATACTGAGTTCTTGGTCCATGCCACTAACTATACAGCATAACAGTGCTGGGAAAAGCAAACTGAGAGGCTAATATTGATTTGCTGAACATTAAATTGTGCAGATATTATTGCAGATTATTGGTGCCAGAAAACGAAAGATTTCACAAGTCTGTGATTGGTTTATGGAATTACACAGAATGAAGAATTCCAACAAATTCTACCTTCTAACATTTTCACCTGTTTCTTCTTTAAAATACGTTTCTGCTATAATATATGCTCAGCTGTCTGTCATATGAATTGTTGTGAGATGTATTCTTGCATACATTAAATTCAGGGATGGGTTCCAATTATCTTTACTAATGGTTTGCAACGGGAGTGCGCGCACACACTTCTGCGCATGTGCAGATTGCCCATGAAGATGTCGGGGAGGGTGGGCAGAGCCTCCCGCCAGTTTTACTACCAGTTCTATAGAACCGGACCAAACCGGGAACAACCCACCACTGATTAAATTATATATACAATGCATGCAAATATTCAAAATACAAAATACCAAGTCTATTTCTATTTTCATGGATTCATAAATATAGATATAGTTGTAATTATCATCACCTCTGTTATGATATAGAATCTTGTTTTCAGAATCATGGTATAGACAGATATTAAAACCAATGAAGTTAGAGGACTGAAAACAAAATTTTATATATGGGCAATAGACTTATTTTCTGCACTTCTTTCCAAAACTGTGGGTTGCATTGTGATTGTAATGCATTATTGAATAGGTTAGATTTCTATTCATAATTAGAAATCTAAATGTAAATATAAACATTTGATTACTCAAAAAATAAAGTTGAACAGCAGTTTCTTTTCTGTGAGAGAAGTGAAAATTTGGGTTGGCTAGGATTAAACTGATAACTATTTAAATGGTAAATGATTTGATGGAACAGGGAAGCTAAGTGGTGAAAAATCAGGTCATATAAGTTAATTGAAGAAGATAATGTGGAATCAAGAACTTGAAAAGGTTAAATAGGAAATTGTGGGAAGGCATACAGTAATATTTCCTCAACATTGTTACTTAGACTGAGTGTAATATTAAGCACCAATACAAACTAAATGGACTAAAAGCTAGTAATCAAATAAGAATCAAATCATCTGATAAGCACCTAAAAAAGCAGAAAAACCTGAAGAATACAGTAGAGTTATGGTGGTTAAAATCATCTGAAAGAAAAGGCAGTGGGCTAAAAGAGAGGGGACGGGAGGAATTAGGCCTGGGCAGTCTTACAAAGACCTTAAAGGTAAAAAATGGTTGTGAACTGCTGACAAGAAGAGTATGCATAAATAAACAAGTTTGTAAAAATCTGAGACTAGGCAAAAGAACCAAAGACACTTGAATTTTAAAGAGAACATCGCTCACATTAGAGATTCTCCAAACAAAATATAGAATGTCTGAAGTAATAAACAAATTGCAGTCTTCTTGAAACATAATTCTTAACTGGAAAAACTGAATGTGGTCTGAAAAGCACTGTTTTTGACAAGCTAAGAAAGAAATGTCACAAATGCATTTGAAATATTTGCCCGATCTGTAGAACAGGCAGAGAAGCACCTTGTATGGCTTCCATATTACCGGTGTCATCCTCATACAATTCCCCTGTCAGGGAATTACTCAGCAGGTGTCCAAATGAAGTCAGAGACACTGACATGAACTTGCACTTTTATATAAATAAATATATATATATAACACCTATATTTATAGCAAATAAGGAGCATCATGAGGTAAATCACAGGGCATAGAGAGCACAGAGAAGAAAAAGGCAGTGAAAAAGGGAAATTCCCCCTCCACACCTACAGCAACCAACCACCGCGCAAATTGCCTTACATAGGAGCCATCACTTTCCAACTGTATCTGTGTTTTCTGGCTTCACTGCATAACTCCACTGCTCCAGCTACTAAATTTAAATATCTTAATATTCCCCACAGTGCCTCATATCACGTACCTTGTTTAAGTGAATGCTTCAGGACTAGAGATGGGATGGCCTGGAAAACAACACCGAAAAACTGGGGGGGAAAACAGGGTCTTTTTTGTTGTTTTTCCCTGTTTTTTCACATTTTTTTCCAAGCAGGTTTCAAAAAAATGAAAAAAAAAAAACACCCAGAAAAAAATGGAGAAATACTGTTTTTCTCAGTTTTCCGGTTTTCTTCAGGCCTTCCCATCTCTATTTAGGACTGATGCTTCTCCAGCACAAATAAATTGTCTCGATCAGCCATTTTGCCTCAGAATTCTGAGCAATGTCTGTTTTACTTTAACTTGCAGAAGTCTGATCTAGATTAATTTGCCCCTCAGTAAATGTTTGATTCTATTAGATTGAAATAATGGCAGAAAGCTATAAAACAAGATAATTGCATGATAATGTTAGTATGGAGCCTTAGGTGATTGGTTACTTAGTTGAAATGTGGTTATTTACGAAAACAAGTTTTCCACTGTTGTTTCAAGTTTATCTGTGGAATATCTCTCTATCTTATGTTCTTATATAAGTACAGAAAAATGTATTTATTATATTTGCTCCCCTTGTATGCATATTGAACGATAAAACATTAAATTATATATATGGGATGTGTGCCAATTGAGAGAGGTACAGAAGCCTTGGAGATCAATAAATAATAGATAAAACCATTTTTCTTTGTTAGTAATACATGTCCTAGTTTGTTTCCATATCAGTTGGAGTTCATTTTGTCAATCAAATTTAAAAATATGTGCTAGATTTCTTTTCTTGCTCCCAAGTCATGTACTCCAATCAGTTAGAATTCCAACTTCAAAGATGACTGAGAATCAAAGATTGGTAATTTAAATAAGCAGTAAGCAAGAATCATTGCAACAAAAACAGCAACATATTTAGCTGTGTGAAAACAATAGAAACATATATAAATGGAATACAAACACAAACACTCTATCAAACCTGCCTATAGGGATCAGTCTCAACTGAGGTCTAGGTGACATGCATTAAAATAGCAGTCAATTCAGTTAAACTTTCTGTGAATAATTAACACACTTGTGCATAGATGAAATCAAGTATTATTTATCACAGGCATAATCTGTATTTTATATTTATCTGTCCTAGTATTTATAGATTGCTACACAGCATTTCTAACATATGTATCAAGCCCAAGCCCAAAGACAACACAGAGGAATCTAATTGAGTCTAATTCTTTGTTTTCTTTCACCTAATGGGCAGGATCTTGTTAGATTAAAGCTGTACCCCCCATTGTGGCCAATCTCTACATGGAAGAGATAGAAACCAAAGCCCTAAACACCTTCAAAGGAATTCTACCCATTCACTAGTATAGGTTTGTGGATGATACTTGGGTCAAACCAAGTATCAACAAACCAAGTATCATCACCAAACATATCAACTCTGTGGACAGATACATCAAATTTCACAGGAAGGAAAGAAGGAAAATAGTCTACCCTTCCTGGACTGTGCAGTACACATTAAGGAAGACAGAAGCCTTAATGCTGAAGTTTACAGAAAACTCACTCACACAGATCAATATTTACAGTACATTTTGATTCCCACCACCCATTGGAGCACAAAATGGGAGTCATCAGAACCATATACCACCGAGCTGGAGGCCTGCCTACCAGCAAAGATGGGGGGGAAAAAGGAATGAAAACACATCAAGGAAGCCCTCAGAACATGTGGCTATCCCAAGTGGGCCTTCATCAGATCTCAAAAAGGACCCCACAGGAGTTCCTCCATAGCAGACAACAAATAGGACAATAAATGAAGCAATGTTGTCATTCCATACACTGCAGGAATGTCAGAAAAGCTCAGAAGGATCTTCAGCCAACATAACATATGTGCACACTTCAAACCCAAGAGTACACTAAGGCAGAAGCTTGTCCAGCCCAAGGATAAAACACCCAGACACAAACTGAGCATTGTGGTATATGCAGTGCAATGCAATGCAATGTGCAGATCTGTACATTGGGGAAATGAAACAACCACTTCATAAATGTATGGCACAACATAGGAGAACAAACCCATCAACACTAGATTCAGCAGTCCCTCTGCATTTAAAAGACAAAGGCCACTCTTTTGAAGACAGCAACATCCACATTTTGGACAGAGTGGACCACTGGTTTGAAAGAGTGGTCAAAGAAGCCATTTATGTCAAATTTGAACATCCCTCTCTCAACATTATCTATATCCAGTCTAGAAACAGTGCTTTCAACAGTTCCAAAAAGGTTCCACATCCATTTGCACCACTCAGGTGACCCTGATGACACAAGTCAACCTCCAGGTGACCTTAATGACTCACTAAAGAATGCAGATGACCAGCTGTCTGCAAGGAGTTTAAATCCTTCCATTCCCCACCATCCAGTTAGAGCTGAAGATGCTTCTTGGATGAGAAGCAAAATGTCTTCAAAGAAAAACTAAAAAGTCCAGTTGCCTCTTGAAAAAGCACCTTTGGGACAACCATGACCTGAATGACTGAGAATCTGCATAGACATATGATGGTGACAATGATGGTGGTGGTGATGCAATGATAAGAAATTGGGTCCAAAAAAAAAAAAGATCTCATAATCTCCCATACTCTAGCATGCTGTTAGAGAAGCTGTCACAGTGATGCAGAAGAGAGGGTAAGATTATTTTTTGTTCATTGGCTTAATTAAGTTCCTATTTTTCAATGTGCATCCAATCACTTTATGTGACTGAAGAGATTGGCTGCAAGATGATACATCTTATAATAGGTGTTTAGATGAATAGGTGTTCTTTTGTGCAGATCCTAATATTTTGTTGCATGAATGGAAGACTATTTACAGATCAAACAGGATCTAAGTCAATTTGCCTAAGATTGGCTAACATTATCTATTACAGGTAGGTTGGTATTCGTAAGAATAACTGTAAAATATAATTATTATCTTCATGAATCAATAGTCTTCCTAATGAAAAAAACAGTCTATAAGAATAGCAGAAAATATACTAATGTCTTTGAAAGTTCATTTCCTTTACTTTTGTGCTTGCATTTAGGTTTTGGTAACTGATGTTTGGATCAGGTATGTCTTTGAATGATAAATTTCAGTTCATAATAAGAACAGAAGACTACAAAATGTGTAATGTTTTCTATTTATTAATTCTATCCTCATGAAGTAGAATTTGCAACCTGGCAACCTCATGCCAGGAAGCTATTTAAAGTGTACAATATATGCAATCATGACTGATTTTTAAAAACATAAATATTTTTTAAAAATTTAGAATCTAATAAAAATGTATGTATGTATGCATGCATGCATGTATGTATATATGTATGTATATATAAATAATTTTAAGGATGGACATTCTCTGTTTTGAATTTTGTTTGGGTTTTGGGGGGGCAGAGTGGGGTGCCTTTGAGTCAGTCATGACCTGTTAACAACATGGAGACAATCATCCTTCTTTTTGGCTCCCTTTCACATGCTTATAACAGCCCTGTGAAGAATGACAATGCTATAGAAACAGTCAATCATTAATTAAAATTAAAACTCTTCAAATTCACTAGAACGTTATAAATATGTCCATAACAAAATATCTGTTCTGGCTTTGCTACCCTCCAAAACTCTTGAGACTTTTGAAAACCACAGAAAACAGTTAGAAAGGAACTCTGGCTACTTTCTCTTGTTCTGTCTAAAAGAGTAAGCTAAAAGATGAAATGAAGAAGCCACCATATAACCACCAAGGCCAGAAAAATCTATATCTGATTTTGCACTGGAGCTAAGATGGGTTTTGACATCAGCATCTGAACTCTGCATCCCTATGCATCACAGGAATGTTTAATAAAGATTAAAATATATAACGAAGCATGTTTTTACATATATCTAATGTATGTGAGTGTGTGTATGTGTGCATGTTGGTATTTGTGTGTGTGTACGCATGTGGTTTTGTGTGTGTCTATATGTGTATCTATATATGAAACATTCAATCCAGATGCACATTATCTACATACTTAGGATAAATACAAACATGCATATGTATATTCTCTAAATGTATAAATATAATCCATATAAATATATGCATATGCATACAAACAAACATACACATCACATTTTGGTTAATACACAATCACAATATTTCTGTAACTTTTTTTGTATGCCATCCTTTTATAGAAAACTCACTTGCTTTAAACAGATGGTCTTATCTTTTCCCCCTTTATTGTAGCTGATTAAGATTTGGCTTCCCCAGCAGTATGAGTGTGTGTGCGTGTGTGTGTGTGTGTGTGTGAGAGAGAGAGAGAGACTATATATACACCCATACCTGTGTGTGTGTGTGTGTGCGCGCACACACATAATGTATGTGTGTGTGAAATAATAACTAGATTGCTGATAGAAGATATGTAGGAAAAAGGAAAGGTCATACTGTACTGTGATTATTATACGGCATGTATAATCTTTTAGACT
>JANHFM010009500.1:187405-197411 GCA_032468115.1 Grayia smithii
GATTCGAACCAACACTAATTGCAGGTAGCTGGAACTAAGTGGAATCACTTAGCCAGAGCACTAATTAAGTGCGCCACTGAGACTCTTTTATTTTTTTAGGTATTTCCTGATCAGTATTGTCCTTCCTTGTGTTAGCTAGTCTGAGTGGGAGACTGCTGCTTGATAGTGATAGTGTCTGGTTTCTACTCTGCTGTGATACGCTCTCAGATCCTGCAGTCACTTTTCACTGGTGTATGTGTGTTCTCTTTTTTCCCATACGTTCTTCCAGTACTGTTCAGTTTCTGCTATTAGGGCCCTCCTCTTACTGTATTGTTGCACTGCTATTGGCAGTACACCTTGGATTTCAGACACATCCTTGTATTTTTTAAGTAGCAGAATTTTATCCTTGAGCTTCACACTTTTCTTTAATTCCATGAGTTGACTAACCTCTTTCCGAATTTCCTTAATCTTAGCCTCCAATCTCATTTTCCAGGTGGGGGTAAGTGCTACTGTTCTTGATCATGTAGCCAAGCATCTCCAATATTACAGTGGCTGTAATGTATACCAGTTCCTTGACTTGAGTTAGGGTTTTACTAGGGAAAGTTTCAATTTAGCATACTACCGTACATCTTCTAGCATTCTATCTGATTGTATTTCTCCACTGGGCCTTGGTAACCAATCTTAAAGGTTGTTGCTAGATTATCCATGATGTTATATGATGTTATTGGTGAGGATAAGATCGAACTTGTACCTGTCCCATTTTAGTCTAGCATTTTAACCTATCTAGTCTAGCATTTTATCAATCAGTAGTGTGTTTTCAACAGTACCCAAATCATTATTTCTGTTGAATGCTTAGCAATAATAATAAAATCCCGCAGTTAACAAAATAGTACATTATTCTTGTACTTCAATAACTTACCAAAAGTCAGTATAAATACAGCCAAATATTATGAAGAATTCACAGAGTTAAACAAGAGATTCATTTTAAAAACCTTGAGAATGTAGAACTCTGATTCATTTTTCCTGTATAACTTTTCTGAATTATTGATACTTTTTGTAAGACTGTGTGATGTTTCTTTGACATAGCAGATGGCAGATATGAAGATAATGCTCATAAAAAGTCACAAATTTGCCCTTCAAAAATAAAGTGATTGACCAATGTCAACATTATAAGATTCTTCTTCTTTTCTCTTTTCTTTTCTCTCCCTTTTCATAACCAAATAAAGTACTCGTTAACAACCACAACTCTTGCCAAAATTGGGAAGTACCCTAAAATCCACATTGCCTGCTTCCTTCCTAGAATGTACCGGAAGCCATTTTTTTATGGTAGGGGCAGATAATATTTATTTATTTTTAAAAATTCATATGGCTACACAACTCACTCTCAGTGACTCTGAGCACTTTACAAAGATAAAAGGCCAATATAAGCACAATAAAAACAGTAACCTTCCCACCCTTATATTCCCTCTCCTTCAAAAAAAAAATATTCAATCTCCAAACTTGTTTTCCTTTTGTAGTTTTAAAGTATTATTTCCTCATATGTCACCTTGAATTTTTTCCTGTCTTTTTGGGATAGTGTGTTTTACTTCATTTCAGACTAAACTTTAACTGAATAAATGATTACTATGATCTCCAATGTCCTCTAGAATCACTAATGCTACAATATCACCACTTGCCTTGTGAAGATTACTGGTTTGAAATCCACAGACAATTTTTGTCAGTGCGATTTCTTTCCTCCTGAGCTACCTACTTTTTCCTGTTGTTTTTTTAAATTAAGTCCAGTAGTGTGCTATTCCATCATTTTTTCCCAGTCACTTAAGTTAAAGAATTGTTGAAAATTATTGTTCAAAATATTTCTCAGTCAGTTCATTAAGGTTGTATATTGAATTTGAAACTGAACCTCCATCTACTACTTATTTGCTGATGAAGGTTTCTTTGCATTGAATGAATCAGGCCTTCTTTGTCATCCCTGAACAACTTTTACTTGATGATTCCACAGATACTCATGGATATTGAATATTTGCTAATGGGTATGAAATTCTGAAATACAATAATGCTCTATATTAGGGTAAAGGTAAAATAAGGCCCTCCTATAGCTTGCCCAGCACAGCATGAACAAACAAACATGAACATTTTTGCTTTTTTAACTAATATTATCAATCTTCATATAGATTTTGTCTACATTCTCTTCTTCTATACTCTCTTGTTTTAAATCCAATGGTGGTTTTCATTTAAACAGCTAGATTTTCTGTACAAATTAATTTCTACTCCCCAAATAACTTCAATGTCTTTTTAAGAACTTTGTTTTTGTATCTGTTTTTGCCACACAGGTTGTTGCTGTTCCTGTTGTTGTTGTTTTTGCATATATAAAGATAGACTCATGTTTAGGCTCATTCGACAAAACAAGTAAACAGAATATGTTGCAGTATGGACAGGGGAAAACTGCATTAACACAACAATGACTGTTCCAGGAGTGCCAGTGGATTTAGGTCATTTTAATAAGCAGATAATTCTGAAAGGATGCACTGTATCATTGAATTGTCACTCTGAAGAAATTCTGTATTTATTATGTAAAAACTATAGACTAAACCGATGGAATAAATCAATGGGTATCTGAAACGTTTTGTATTGAACAGCATGGAATTCAATCATTCTCTAGATTTAGAAGTTTCAGAAGTACTCATAAGGTTTTACCAGAAAAAAAAAAAAAAACCAGCCAAAAGAGGTTGAATCTCAGGATGCTCAAGTCTCAATTTGCTCTCTATATAAAGCACACCAATGCTGTCAAAATGCAAAATGTTGCTGTTTGTCCCATGCCCATGTGATATTTTAGGATTATTTGAAGGAATGCCACATTTTTCATAGAAACAATTCAATAAAAGTGAGCGAGAACAATCAGAAGTCAAAAATCCATGGGAGAAAATTAGATTTTTAACATACAGAATACAATATTTGAAGGTTAACAAGATTAACATGGCACCATTTTAGTTCAGGATTTTGCATTTAAGATTAGGCAGTTTTTCAATAAAGGAAAATACCCGATGTTCTGGATTTCTTACAAAGGCTGCAATTCTTCAGGTCATACATGCTCCAAATATTTTTCAAAGGGCTCCTAATTCTGATTTATATGCAAGAACCCAAAAGATGTCCAATGATTAAATAACCACCCAAAGTTGCCTCAGAAAGGGACAGTGCCTAAGTCAAATAAAATTAATAATTCATAAAATGCATGACTGAATTGGAGGCTTTAGAAAAGATATAGGTATAATAAGATTTCTTAAAGGTTTGTGAGACTTCCGGCCAGTTGTCTCCTTCTCCATGACTCCTGGTGAGTTTTTCTAAATCAGAAAAAAAAATAGCAGCAAAACTGCAGCAGCTGCGCTCAACTTTTCAAAAAGTTGTCAACACAGTGATGACACTGTTGAAAAATTAAGTGCCAAGTAGACCAGACTGCCAAGCAGTTGCTCAAAACGCCCTTAAAATAATATATTTTAAAGTGGCCCATTGTAAAAAAAAATGAGAGGAAAAGAGAGAAAAAGGCTATAACTCAGTATTTCATTTGAAAGTGTGACTAGGAGACGAGGTAAGGGCTAGTGTTGTCGAGTAGTCTGAAAGTCTAAAATTGATGAAACTGGGCAAAATGATGTGTGTTTTGGTGTTGTTTGCAGTTTAGTTCTGCTTGCTTTTCCTCTGAGTCTTGCCTGCTTGCCTTCTGTGACATACAGTAGGTTTGGTTGTTGTGCTTTTTACAAAACTGTGGATCTCACCAATTTACTTCTGCCAAATAAGTATTATAACAGGTACTCAAAAGTGTGTTTATATTTTGTGTTTATAGTGGTCAGAATTCACTTGTAGTCAAGTTCACAGGGAAAATGTTTTCCTTTCTGCATAGTATGTCTTCTGGAAATTAGTATTTGGTGAATAGTGATGCTCATTTTGGCAACAATGCCAATGACATGCACTCTGATTTTGAAAAAGTACCACTGATCCTCAAAACACTGAACAAGAGAATCATAGACGGTATGCAGAAAATATGTAGCCTGATTGATGTGTAGAACTTTGCAGAAAAAAATTAAAGCAATTTGAGAAACTTAGGATACATCAGGGAGATGTTTTCTAATGCATATTATTATATAAGATGATAATATAATTATATTTATCAATTACATTGATATCTCACCTTTCTTTCAGGAGCTGAAGCCAACATGTACAGCACTGTCTCCTCCCACTTTCCATCATAACACAAACCCAGCATGGTGGGTTGGTTTGAGAGGCAGTCCCAAATCACTCAGTGAACTGCTGTGGCTGAGGCTTAACTCTAATCTGGTTCTTCCTAGTGTCAGTCATATTCCTCACCACTACATCACACTGAAAACATTTCTAATGACACAAGGGAACTAGTATGTAAGCAGCAATATGACAAGTCTAATTATAATTCATATTCCCAACTGCCAAATATATTTACAGCAGCTGGCTCAGGAATTCTGGGAGTTGAAGTCCACAGGTTGTAAAGTGGGCATAATTTCACACCCCTGGTTTATAGGGTTATTTTAAAGCAAGGTGACAATTATTTTACCATGTAATTTTCACTTAAGGAACCAGACCTTCAAATTAAACACAGGTATGAAAAAAGTAAATGGCTGATTTTGAAAAAAATGTTGACGAACTTTTCCCTGACATTATAAACCTTCCCCTTTCATTCCCCAGGAATGAAGTATATGATGCCAATGAATTAATAAGTCTCCATGGGAGTCTTTCATGAATTTGGCATTAAATGTCCAAATAAGCTGAAAGCCCCAATAATCATAAATGATTACAGTAAATCACTTTCAGAATTGAAAGCTTGTAGTTGATCAGCTAGACTCTAGATCTGGGTTTATACACACAACAGATCAGCTTAGGAAGGAATGTTTCAGAGCCTTTTGTGTGAAGCACTTTACTCCAAGACGCATCTTAGATTTCAATGCATAGAATTATGGTTCATTGCACAGTGATCCTGATGTTTCTACTTGGTTTGGAACAGCTTATATCCTGCAACAATAACTTTAACATGATGAAACTATAACATCTCCTTATTCCAAGGTCCTAAGGACCTTGGAATAAGGAGGTGTTGTAGTTTCATCATGTTAAAGATACTGTTGCAGAATATGAACTGTTCCCAATAAAGTTGCCTTTCGCAATTGTCGGATGCTGATTTTGTCAATGCCAATGGTGTTCAAGTGACACCCCATGTTTTGGGATTGCTGTCCATTACCAAGATATTGGTAATATCTTCCTTTTCTTTTGCCATAGTTGTTCTATTTTGTTATCTTCTCCAGTTCGTTCTCTTCTAACTTGCTGTCTCTAGGTACTAAAACATCCACTATCCAGACTTTGTGTGTGTCTTTCTTATCAACAATTGTTAAGTCAGTATATGGCAGGTGCTTGTCTGTTTGAATCCTAAATTACTTCAACTTTTTCATTTTCTATCACTTGGTCTATTTTATGTGTCACTAGTCCTTGCTTGTACCATTGTTGTTATTACTGTTATTAATTACTATTGTAAACAGAGTTTGGCCATTTGATCCATGGAAAGCAGATGGACACTAGGAATTAGATTCTTAGTTTGATTTCAACTACATCATCCTCTGTTCTCTTTCAGAAACTCACTGTTGTCTTCATAAATATCTTCCAGAAACTGCAGTAGAAGTATTTACTATTATCAGCAGTACTGTGTCTCTTTTTAAATAAACTCTCATTATTATTGTTTGTAGATGAAAACCTCAAAGATGCTTTTAATTTTCAATTTACCTTCATCACTTTACATCAGACTGTTCTGTGTTTTAAATCAGTTGCCTCAATTTGTGGTTGTGGGATGTAAGATGTCACTCAGCTACACTGCAACATAATACATGTCACCTGAACAAGGGAAAAAGCTAATAAATTGCTCCAATGATGACAGATTCATAGGGGATTTGCGCACACATACAGCACAGATGTCTGCAGGAAAAAGCCTTTTCACATCTTATATTACATTGGTTTTAACACAAGCAATGACCTACGCTATGAAGAACAATGCACTCTTTTGCCCTGCATGTTGTAAGGGTGCTGAAGTCATTTCAATGCCGTCAGCACCACCATTTATCAACATCACTCATGTGGTAAGTACAGCGCTCCTTAGTTTTGAATGTGTGATCAAAACTGGGGAATAACATGCTATAATAAAATGATATAAGCTGCAATCTGAATATAAACACTGTTAATTCCGAGTACACATAAAAGTAGGTATCAGGTTAGAAACCAGGAGATTGTGAGTTCTAGTCCCACCTTAGGCCCAAAGCCAGCTGGGCGACCTGGGGCCAGTCACTCTCTCTTAGTCTTAGAAAGGAGGCAAGAACAAATCACTTCTGAAAAAAAAAAGAAATTTGTCAAGAAAATTATGGAGCTGGTCCAGGCAGTCCTCATGCAATTGGACATCACTGAATAGAGAAAAAAAAATACTCTGCACTTTTATATTATTAAGAGTATTTATTAAGCAAAAATCAAGAACACAGGGGCTTCACCTCAAGCTGACATGAGGGAAGTACAAAAGTAATGTTAGAAAGTATTACCTCACAAAGTAGTGGAAGCTTGGAACCAACTTCCAGTTGAGGTAGTGAGTCAATCATCAGTTTAAATATACTTGGAATAAACACATTATCTGAGAAAAATAAAATAAAATATAAAAATAATTTAAAAATAATAAACTAAAAATGATGGACCAGTAGGTCTTTTTTTGCCATCAGTTTTCTATGCCTCTATTTTTTCTATGTTTGTGTACTTCAAATACTTACAAAGCTATCTGAAAGATGTTTGCCTCCATCTATCAGTATTTTGTATACGATTTATTTGCTTTAATCTAAGTAATATTTTTTTTGTCCTCAAGATGCATGAAACCCTTACATGGCATTGAAGATGAATAAGGTGTAGCTCTGTATGCTAATTAGAATCCCACAGTACTCTAGATCTCAGCCAATAAGATTTCATGGAAGGTGCCAACTTAATGAGCTATCTTTGAATTCTTTGAGTAGCCAAATAATGCCATTCCAAATGCATGAAAATGTTAGATTTAGAAATTACAGTTCGGTTTGTTTGTTTGTTTTTTTTTTAAAAAGAAAAAGAAATCCTAAGTGGAGAAAAAGCTCCTAAAATAGTTCCCTTAAAAATTAAATATTTTCATTAGGCACTGAATGTTAAATGACTGTGTTAGGAGACTGTGGGATAGAGAATAAATAAAGACTATTCTCTAAATAGAAATTACTGGCTGGCTGGCTGGCTGACTGAAATTCTGAAAAGAACAGTATTACCTTCATAGATGCTGCTTAAAGGAAGCATAAAACAGTGGTAGTTTTCTGATGAATACTGTAACCAGCTGCCCCATACTATAGGATAGAGGAATTCCATGACATCAGGGAAAAATTCTACTGCTTTTGTTTTAAACGCAAGGATAGAAAATGCAGTATGACTAGAATGGGATCCAGTAAACATACTAATGATTCTTTTGGCTCAAATCAGAATGGTTTATAAAAATGCCACAAATATATATATATTGTGAACTATGCATGTGCAAAAACATCCTAAAAAAGGATTTTATATTTTCTGTATATCTCCATTTTTTTTTATTGTGATCAAAATAGATGATCCTAGAGTGCTGTGTGAAATAAAAATTCTTGCAGGTTTTTGGAAAATATTCCCAAAGTAAAATCATTTGTCCATTCATTTTTTATGTGCTGGAAATTGAGATCCCAGCATAAATATGTCAAAATATATTTGCAGTGCAAAATGGAATAAATGCTTAATTTGAAGGTTTTTTTATATAAAAAAAATACTACATATGTTACATGACAGAAAATTATATATTTTTAATGTTAACTCTCTCCCACTGTCCCTGTAAAATGTTTACTATATATAGAACACCTTCTGTGGCCAATCAACTGAAATACATAAGAATAAGCTGCGCTTCAGTGAATTATTAATGCTATCACAATCAATTAAAAATCTTTGAAAGGAATTTCATTGCATTCTTTTTTTGTCCTCCATATATTATGGTAAATCATTGCTACTGCTTCTGCTTGTAGTTTTCCTGGCAAGATTCCTCTCCCCTGCCCCAATACTCAAAACGCATAAAATTTTGTGCAACTGGTTTATATAAAAATCTTTTGTTCGTGATATGATATGGAGTAGGCAAGGGCTGGATTTAATTGGCTTCTATCTCTTAAGGATTTGTTTTACTTCCATTTTTAGCAAATAGAATTCTTACTATGAACTTTAGGATACATTGGTCACAAATCCATAATAAATCAGTTACATGGAGGAAAAGGCACTAATCTGATGCTCATTCTTCTTTATAATTCACAATTCTGGGCCATATATTTTGTGGTTAAATTTTTATATCCATTTTTAAATCATGGTCTCTAGCAACTATATTTAGAAGGCAACTGGAAAACTTAATTTGACAAACAGGGAAAAATCAAAGCTGGGCTTATAAAAATCAGTATACTGTTATGTTATAACTTGACCAATAGATTTTTGAAAGAAAAAAAAGCCCTCATCACCATTGTTTATTTTTTCCTAGATAAGTTTTGTAAAAATAAAATTGACATGTATTTTATATCTTTATTGGATATGGATATTGCAAAGGAAAAAATGAGTAATACCATTTCATTCCAAATAAAACAAACATAATGTAAACTTATGATATGTTATTTATGCCTTGTGTATAATGTCATTATTCTTATAAAGAATATTTCCCTGTTTTGTTGTATATGGAAAAACAATATCTATTATCTTAAGCTACTTATTTATTAATTTAAGTACACATTTTTCCTTTTGGTCAGAACTGTCATAAAAGGTTTTAGCTGTGTTACGTGTCAATATATTTAATGAGGTAGATACATTGTGTGTAACATCTATGCATTTCTCATTCTTTTTATTTTTTTATCATAATATTTATGTTTTAATTTAAGGGTATTTTTGTAATTATTTTAATGATTTTATTGTATGTCACCCAGAATGTGAGATGGGGTTTTGTTTGTGTGTGTGTGTGAGAGAGAGAAATATATCATCTCCCTCCACCTCTTTCTTTTTTCTTTTTTTTTTGTAGGAAATGAATTATTTCATACCACTGAATATTCCATTCCAGAACCAAATGTATTCTTGAAATAAACTATTAAACATAACCACCAACAGCTAGCAGTTACAATATCATGGCCTGCTTTTTTTTTGTTTTAAAGTCAGATTCATCCTTTGTTCAAAATCAGCAGGGGAAAAATATCCTATGGTCAATATCTACCTCCATTCCAAAGAAGATTCAGAAAGAGTTAAAAGCACAAATAAAATTATGAAAGCCTAATGGTATTTTTATAACAGAGCTCCTGCTATTCAGCTGTATTTCAGCAAAAACATTGCACATTTTGATGACTGTCAAAATTTACATAACTTACTCTACATGAATTAACTATGAGGTATAAAATGCAACTTTGGCTGAATAAAACCACAGCAATTGTAATGCAGGATTTCAGGCAGTACTAAAATAATATGACATCAGAAAAGCCAGCAACAGCAGCAAAATACATGAATATGATGCAGGGCAAATTAGTTAACATTTAGAATTCTTATACAGAAAGGAGAGAACAGAAGAAACATGTCAAAAAGCATCAGTGAATCCCCCACTGTCTTTATTTGAAATTTATGCCACATTATACACGCTAAATTATTATTTTATATAGCTGGTATAGTATTGTACAATATAGTTTGAAATATGATGTATGTTGGATTGGCAACATGTACAATCTGTGATGGGGTAGCCCTGAAGAGCAGGAATTGTCTTACCATACAAAATAGGAAGCTAGTGCATTTTGAAAAGATTAAAGTATATAAGAAATAAATGTTTCAGGCTTGAAACATTTCTTCTGAACATTCTTACCCTTTATCTGATAGGAAGGAAGGAAGGAAGGAAGGAAGGAAGGAAGGAAGGAAGGAAGGAAGGAAGGAAGGAAGGAAGGAAGGA
>JANHFM010009502.1:0-11914 GCA_032468115.1 Grayia smithii
AAACATTTTTAATAAAAAAAAAAAAGAATCCAAAGACTCAGGTTACACTCTGTGACAAAATATTGTAATTTGGCAGCTCAAAACTCAGTTGTAACAGTATATATATTTTTAAAAGTGCCTGAGTGATACTAAATTAATATATTTGACTCATATTACCCACTGTAAACTTTTTTAACCTGTGGCTCACTTTCAAAAATAATAAACGTAAGTGTTCCATAAAAATATCTGAACA
Organism: Grayia smithii; assembly: GCA_032468115.1. Lineage (NCBI taxonomy): Eukaryota > Metazoa > Chordata > Lepidosauria > Squamata > Grayiidae > Grayia > Grayia smithii. Next base: position 233 of record JANHFM010009502.1, read on the forward strand.
CAGAAGAGCCAGAAAAGTGAAGGACATGAACAGATGGCATATCAATCTTCCACATTTATACAATTTGTTTTTTTAATGCAAATAGTGTGGGTTGCCTGCTTTTGCCTTGGATATTGTTCCAAAGATGAGCACATTTTCTTATCTTTTTGGATCAATGTGACATTTGCAGTTATCATAAAGTGGGAACCCATTTAATGATGTTAATGCTGCCTTAATGTAAAAATAAAATCACCTCCTTTTCATAAAGCAAATAGATTAAAAATCCCCAAGAGACTCTTGAAATCTGTGACATTTGCAGTTCCTGGTGCCTTGATTATATACAGGTAAAAGGTATCTTAAAAGCATTGTTTACGCTCATTAATCAGGCCATTAAGTAGGCACAGTAAGAGTCTCCCCGTCAGAAAAAGCACCTATAAAATTGTATTATTGTGAAAGGACTGTGTGGAGGGGAGCCCACTGAGATAGGTCATAGCAATGTTTATGAAACTGAAGCAACCAAATCCACTCTCTAGATTTAGTTCTTAGATGCATGACACAGAATCTATAACAGGCTCTTACCATACACAGAGCTACTGGAAGTATTTATTCCAGCCTCTGCATTTTCCTTCCATTCTTGCTTGTCCCACTCCCAATTGTTCTTTCATGGCCCCTTCTAGCAATGGATTGACTAATAAAAAGAAGATTGCTCATTGCCAACAAAGGCAATTACTGCTACTCTATCTCTATTAACTAAAGGACCAGAAAACCTTGCAAATTTTAAGAATATACTAATTTTTATTTTTTATTTTAATTTTATTTATTTGTCAATCATGTATTAGATAACAGATATAACTATAAACATGGTTATGAATACATGAAATGGATACGAATAAAAGGGGACATTAGGACAGGGACAGTAGGCACGCTGGTGCACTTATGCATGTCTTACAGACCTCTTAAGAATGGGGTGAGGCCAACAGTAGACAGTCTAAAGTTAAAGTTTTGGGGGTTTGGGGAAGAAACCACAGAGTCAGGCAGTGCATTCCAGGCATTGACCACCACTTTGTTGCTGAAGTCGCATTTTCTGCAATTGAGTTTGGAACGGTTTACCCTAAGTTTGTATCTATTGTGTACTCATGTATTGTTGTGGTTGAAGCTGAAATAGTCATTGACAGGTAGGCCATTGTAGCAGATAATTTTATGTACTACGCTTAGGTCAGACCGAAGGAGGCCTAGTTCTAAGTTGTCTAAGTCCAAAATTTTGAGTCTGGTGGCATAAAGTATTCTGTTGCAAACAGAGGAGTGGAAGCCTCTTCTCGTGAAATATCTCTGGACTTTCTCAATTGTATTAATGCCTGATATGCAGTGCGGGTTCCAGACAGATGAGCTGTATTCGAGAATTGGTCTAGCAAATGTTTTGTATGCTCTAGTTAGTAGTACAACATTACCAGAGAAGAAGCTACGCAAGATTAGATTAACAACTCTTCATGCCTTTTTGGCAATGTGGTTACAATGGGTATCACTGTATAATAAAAGTAGTCCTGACCTAAAAAAGGCATATTAGGTTTCTTTGTTTGGTCTACATTCAGGGCTGACAATTTGATTGGATGTATCAGGCCTTAGTATTTTGACAGAAGTTCAAGAAATCTGACAACTCTTGGCTAGCCTGGAAAATGTCTTGGGGAAAAAAAACAGTAGCAAACCATAGAATCCCCGTAGACCAGTAGCAAACCACTTGTATTCTGTAGCCAAGAAAAAGTTACCAAGTTGTCTAGGAAGGTGCCAGGAGGCAAAATGACTCAAACGAAGCTTTAATTTTCACCTTTGTTGCATATCTATCCCAATTCTTCTATTGCATCATGAACTAATTATTCCTAAACATTATTGACTTTTCAGTATGTGTTTTGCTTCCTGCCATGCTGCAAAAAATAACCTAGTTTGCAGACAACAATAATCGTCTGACAAGAAATCCCACTGATTAAAGTTCAATCAATTATTAGGATAATAGAAGCATTACAATAAATTCCACCACAGAACATAAACAGTTAGAAGGTGGGTAGAAAGAATTACTCATTGCCTGAATATTTCAGTTTCCCCACTAGAAAGGAGCGGCATGGAAATTACCTGTATAATCATAGTCGCCAGGATCTACATTTACCCTCCCTGTGTAAACAAAGGTGAGGTAGCATTATAAGACTTTTAACAGATTAACAGAGTTGGAAGGGACCTTATACATTTAGTCCAACCCGCCCATTCAAGCAGGAGACCCTATACCATTTCTACCAAATGACAGTCCAGTCTCTTCTTGAAAGTCTCAAGTGAGGAAGCTCCCACAACTTCCGAAGGCAAAGCTATTCCATTGGTTAATTGTTCTCACTGTCAGAAAGTTCCTCCTTATTTTTAGGTTGAATCTCTCCTTGGTCAATTTCCATCCATTGTTCCTTGTCTGGCCTTCAGGTTCTTTGGAAAATAATTTGACCCCCACCCCCTCCTCTCTGCGGCAGCCCCTCAAGTATTGGAAGACTGCTATCATGTCTCCCCTGGTCCTTCTCTTTGCTAGACTAGCCATGCCCAGTTCCTGCAACTGTTCTTCATATATTTTGGTCTCCAGCCCCCTAATCATCCTGATTGCTCTCCCCTGCAGTTTCTCCAAAGTCTCAACATCTTTTTTATAGTGTGGTGACCAAAACTGGATGGAATACTCTTGGTGTACTCTAGATTCATGACCCAAGACAGGGTAATAAGATCCTAGGTGTAGCTGAGACTGACTTGACACACATTCACTGGCCACATGACACAAAATTTCCAACTATGAAACCTCTGGTTCAGGAAATAGTTTGGCTCAAAACTAAAAATTCCTTTAGATAAAACCAATGTTGATGCAGACAGAGCAGTGGTGGATTTCTACCGGTTCGCCCTGGTTCGGGAGAAACGGTAGTGGTGGCAGCGGGCTCCGCCCACCCACCCAGACATCATCACGGGTGCTCTGCGAATGTGCAGAGGTGCCGTGCGCGCGCAAAGCGGGCGCGCACACATGCTCCTGGTTCTGAACCAGTAGCAAAGGTAAGATGAACCCACTACTGAGACAGAGCCTGCGGAAGTACCTGCCACAAATGGTCTGATGCTGGTTGGGAGATGTCCAGGCCATGTCTGTTGACCCAGTGAATCTTGGAACCTTACCATGGTCTCCAAAGTGTTAGAAAGAAAACTTACGAGAATTGTTCCCAAGCTGGAAATAAAATACCCAGGCAGCTGCTTGAAAAAGAATTGAGGTTTATTTCTAAGAATGCAATATCCGGAGTCAGTTGCCAGAGGTGGCTGTGCCGAGTTTTCCCTGAAAGCCCTTTCTATGGATATACTTTGCTTTTGTTTCATGAAGATGAGGAAAGGAATTCTGAGACAGTATTGAAAGCAGGGCTCATCCGTTTAAGTTACTGAGCTTGTTAGCTGGAAAGATGACAGTCTAGGTTCAAGACCCGAGTGCCATGCGATGGGGTGAGTTCCTGTCACTTGCTCCAGCTCCTGCCCACCTAGCAGTTTAAGAGCAAGCAAATGCAATTAGATAAATAGGTACCACTTTGGTGTCAAGGTAATAGCATTCTATGTGCCTCGGTGTATAGTCATGCTGGCCACATGACCACAGAAATGTCTTCAGATAATGCTGGCTACTTTGGCTAAGAAACAGAGATGAGCACCAGCCCTGGACCAGTGGACCACTGGATGCACTGGACCAGTAGTGAGTTCCACTTACCTTCACTACCAGTTTGGAACTGTTAGTGTGCATGTGCACATGCGGAGTGTCCGTGATGATGTCCAGGTGGGTGGGCGGAGCCTCCTGCCGTCACTACCGGTTCACCCGAACTGGGGCGAACCGGCAGAAACCCACCACTGAACTGGACAGAGGAAACCTTTACTTTTACTTTACTTTTAGCTGGCATTTGGGGAGGGAATACTTCACACACTGCTGAGTTACAGTCTCTGCTTGTTTAGCACAGCTAACTGAAATATTTATCTTTTGGTGGATTTTTTCTTATTTAAGAAAGAAAACCTAAGCTCAGCCTGGGATTACTGGTCATCTGATTAGTTTGGCATTTCCTGCTGGATCTTGGTTCTTATGTTCAGTCCATTCTAATTGTGATTTTTAACTTTTTGCCCTGAGTGCCAAGACTGTGTGGCAGGACATGATTTCCTCCCAAAAGGCATTAGAAAGTTAGATTTCAGCAGATAAGCAGAGTATCAAGGATAAGTCACCCTCCTCCCCCAGCTGCTGCCCCAAATCCAGAGCTGACTTTAGGATGAAGGGCAGTGGTGGGTTCTAACCGGTAGTACTACCGGTTCTCTCCGTGCATGCGCTTTGCATGCAATTGCTTCACTCACATGCGCACTGAATGCACGCTCCATGCATGCGCGTTAGAGCTGTGACATGGGAATTGGCTGCGAAAAGGCCCTATGTGCAAGCGCAGGGCAGTTTTCGCCAGCTGAGATGCGGCAATCGACTCCAAAGCGCCGATCAACTGGGCGAAAACAAAGGAAATAAAAGACAAAAATAAGGTAGGGGCGGGCAGGTGGGCCCAGCTCCCGGTCACAGAGAACCGGTTCGATGATGTCACATTGTCACTGCTACCGGCTTGCACGAACTGGGCTGAACCGGGAGTAACCCACCACTGATGAAGAGTTGGCAAATGTTTGGCTGCCTGAATCAACTGGATGAAATTTTGTGACTAATTTATCTAGTTCGTATTGTCCCTTGGGGAGAGCTTGTTAGAACCATCATGTTATAATAAGCCACCCAGAATTACCTTGAGGTACAATAGGCAGCCAGTAAAATTGATAAATAAATAAATAATACATTATCGTAAGTGGTTTGGGTGCTGGATTAGAAACTGGGGGACCATGAGTTCTAGTTCCCCTTAGGAATGGAAACCAGCTGAGTGACTTTCATCCCATTATTCTCTCTTCGCCAACTCACCCACAAGATGGTGGTTGTGAGAAAAATAGGAGGCAATATTCACCTTGAGTTCTGATGTCTTTTTAAAGAGAGGCTTTGCCTTGATAACTATGGTCAGATAACTATGATAACTATGGCGAGCCAAGGAATCAGCAACTTTCATCATAAGTTACTTTCTTTTCTGAGAAAAACTTACACTGGATCGCAATAGCACTTAAGACTTATATACCGCTTCACAGTGCTTTACCGCCCTTTCTAAGTGGTTTTACAGAGTCAGCTTATTGCCCCCAACAATCTGGGTCTTCATTTAACTGACCTCGGAAGAATGGAAGGTCGAGTCAACCTTGAGCCTGGTAAGATTTGAACTGCCAATTTGCGAGCAGCAGGCAGTCAGCAGAAGTAGCCTACAGTACTGCACTCTAACCCCTGCACCACCATGGATCAATCACTGATGGTTCAAACTCCCTTCTAAATCAGAGAATCTCTGCTTGGGATGGAATTCCTAAAGGCCTATAGGACTGGATTTCAACCCAAGCTTCCAATGCAACCACGGCAAAAACGTCAACAAAAAAGCACAACAAAGACTGTTCTTTCTACACCAACTCAGAAATCTCAAACTGCCCAAGGAGCTGCTGATACAGTTCTAGAGGAATTATTGAATCTGTCATCTGCGCCTCTGTAACTGTCTGGTTTGGTTCATATTTAGCTGGTTATCCGCTAAGACTCCAAGATCCCTCTTACAGTTACTGCTATTAAGCCTGGTTTCACCCAATCTATATGTGTACTTTTGGTTTTTGTTGCCTAAGTTTACTTTACTTTTCTCTACATTGAATTTCATTTTGTTAGATAGGGCCCAGTGTTCAAGTCTGTTAAGATCCACCTGGATCTTGAGCCTATCATCTAGGGTGTAAATAGAGCTAAATAGATGTAAACAGAGCTACAAAAAGAGCAAAATCAAAGGCCAGAGACACCGTTACCTCACTATGTTAGGCGCTTCTAGCGGCCAATAAACTGAGAGATGCAAAATGTGAAGGGTTCTAAGGTATAACGTATATTTTAAGAAATAATAGATGAGTAGACTCTGTATAACAAATGCTCAACATTGCTCAAAAATTCAGTTGTATTTATGCTCCATTCTCTTCAGAATCTTGATTTCGTCTTCTCTTCCATTCATTCCCTAACATTTCATTTTCCCACAATAATAAATATAGCTCAAGGACCGTCGAGTCCAAATTTTTTGACAATTTGTTTACACCTTTCTACTCTGTTTCTTTTTACGCGTTTCCCTTGAGTGAATTTTTCTATGCTCATAAAGGGACTGATGCTGAGTAAATCCCTTTCCACACACCAGACAGATGTACGATTTTTTCCCAGTGTGGATCCTTTGATGGGAAGTGAGGGAACTTGACACAGTGAAACATCTTCCACACTCCGCGCATTTATAGGGTTTCTCCCCAGTGTGGATTCGGTTATGTTCAGTAAAATGATGTTTCTCACTAAAGGTCTTTCCACATTCCTTGCACGCAAACGGCTTCTCCCCAGTGTGGATCCTTTTATGGGAAGGAAGGTGTTTTGCCGAACGGAAACTTTTTCCACACTCCAAGCATTTATACGGTTTCTCCCCGGTGTGGATTCTGTTATGTACAATATATTGACATTTTTGTCGGAAACTCTTTGCACAGTTTTTGCATTCGTAAGGTTTCTCTCCAGTGTGGATCATTTTATGGGCAGTAAGAGAACTTGAAGCTCTAAAACTTTTTCCACACTCCGGGCATTTATATGGTTTTTCCCCGGTGTGAATCCTTTTATGGGAAGTGAGACAACTCGAATTAGTGAAGCGTTTCCCACAATCCATGCATTTGTACGGTTTCTCTCCGGTGTGGTTTCGGTTATGTACGGTATACTGATATTTTTGACTGAAGGTCTTTCCACACTTGGGACATTCGTAGGGTTTCTCGCCTGTGTGGATCTTATTATGGGATGTGAGGCTTTGCGCAAAACGGAAGCTCTTTCCGCATTCCTTGCATTCGTAAGGTTTTTCTCCTGTGTGGATCCTTTTATGGGAAGTAAGATAACTCGAGTCCCTGAAGCTTTTTCCACACTCCAAGCATTTATACGGTTTCTCTCCTTGTATTCTCTGATGCAAAGTAACTGAGAAGGTCCTTCTGGAACGTTTCCCATGTTCATTTTGTTGCCCTACAGTGTGGCTTCTGCAGCAGTCACATAATCCTGATTCATCAGCGGGTATTTTCCCACACTCCAGCCAAACCTCTTTTTCTGGATGATCATCTTTACCCAAGAAGTCATTGACATCTATGTGTGGTAAAGTAGAACATTTCACCAGCTCCCCCTTTAACTGTTTTTCCTCAGAACTTTGCTTTCCAAAAAATGTCTCTGCATCGTCTTTCGTCTTATCTTTTGCCAATGGTGCTGTTGCTTCTTGGCTGGAACCCAGAATCTCCCATTCATCCTCTGCTTGGAACAGGAAAAAAAGAAAGAAAGAAAGAAAAGTTAACCCAAACTGAGGTGCAAACGGGATCAACCATCATTGTTGCATCTTTTCTTTGAACATTACCGATATTAAACCCCTCCTCCACCCTGCTCACTCAGGTCATCTTCTTTTTAGCTCTTTTTGTGATTCTTCTGCCTGTGTCTCTCAGGATATGTTCAAAACACGATGCCATGCCTGGCATCAGCTTGATGTACGATCTGACACTGAGGTCTGTCTTGCCCTCCATGCTGCAGAATGAAAACCTGAGGCTTTTTTTAAAAAAAATATTTTTATTAAGCAATTTTCTTCATTTTACCTCACAATTTTCATCTTTACAGCACTTAGGTATATGTTTACCTCATATGTAAAAGGGAAAGGGAAAGATTCCCCTCACACATATGTGTTAGTTGTTCCCGACTCTAGGGGGTGATGCTCATCTTTGTTTCAAAGCTGAAGACTCAGCGCTGTCGGAAGATGTCTCTGTGGTCATGTGGCCGGCATGACTAAACGCCAAAGGCACACGGAACGCTGTTACCTTCCCACCAAAGGTGGCCCCTATTTTTCTACTTGTATTTCTTACGTGCTTTTGAACTGCTAGGTTGGCAGAAGCTGGGACAAGTAACAGGAGCTCACCCCGCGGCACTAGGGATTCGAACCGCTGAACTGCCGACCTTTCGATTGACAAGCTCAGCGTCTTAGCCACTGATCAACCGCGTCCCTATGAGCCACTGCGTCCCTATGAAGAACAAAACCTACATACAAAAAACCCCATGCCTTTGATGTTCAAAATCTGGATTATTCAAGGACAGTCTAAATCCAAAATGCTTGCAATGTTTTTATGTTCTTTAAGCCTTCTATCAGTTTTCCTTAGTCACATTATCTGCTAGTGGCTATTAGAAGAAGATTCCTTAGGAAGAGGAAAAAGGCAATTATTCCAGAATTATTTACATGTCACTTGCATTTATTTAATGATCACAAATGCTTTTACGGTATTTCAGAGCTAATATTATTTTAAATTTATTGTATCCCATAGGCTCCAGGTAGCTCAGAAGAAAAATAATACAGTCTTATCCTGTGCAATAAATTCATAAAATATATCATGTATAATATTTAACCTGATTGCCTAACAGCATCCTTAATCTATGAGTCATCTATTCCTTTGTCCCCAAATATGCTTTTAGAAAGCAAGTCTTCAGAAATATGAATATCAAGAATTGAGAGTGCAAACACTGTTTCTGGTTTGAGCTTATCCTGTAGCAAATATGCTTGAGGTTCATAATGTGGGAGAGGGGTGTCACAAGGAAAATTTACATGGAAAATTTGCATGGAAAATTTGCAAGGAAATGCCTTTTACAGGGTTTTTGTTATTGGCTGTTTCTAATTCTGATCTGTCTCTGATTGTGAGCAGGAAAACTGTGCATAGCTTTTATTTCCTTTGAATGATTGCAACCTGTTCTCAAAATGTAAACTATACCCGCTGGTCCAATAAAAGTTGGAGACCCTTGCCTATACAGATTGTGTGTCTGTGTTACTGAAATAAATGAACTTTTGCATGATATTCTAATTTTTCGAGTTTCACCTGTATGTGTGTACCTAAGACCACACCTGGAATACTGCATCCAGTTTTGGTCACCACACTAGAAAAAAGATATTGAGACTTGGGAAAAAATGCAAAGAAGAGCAACTAAGATGATGAAAGGCCTGGAGACTAAAACATATGAAGAACAGGATTTTCAGGATTGCAGGATTTGGGTTTGACTAGTCTAGAGAAAAGAAGGACTAAGGAGGACATGATAGCAGTCTTCCAGTATTTGAGAGGCTACCACAGTGGGGTCAATTTATTTTCCAAACACTAGAAGGCAAGACAAGAAACAAGGGATAGAAACCAGCCAAGGAGAGGAGGACCCTGGGATTAAGGAGAAACTTCCTAACAGTGAGAACAATTAACTGGTGGAACAGCTTGCCTTCAGAAATGGTGTTTCATGGCTGGAGGTTTTAAAGAAGGGACTGGACAGTCACTTGTCTGAAATGGTATAGGATTTCCTGCTTGAGCAGTGGGCTGGACTAGAAGGCCTCCAAGCTCTATTCTGATTTTGATTATCAGTTGGAGCCATCTGTAGGATGACAACCTCTTCGTTGAAGTTTATAGATCTTAAATGTAATTTACTACATTGGTCTAGTGTGGATTTATGTTTTCCAATTTTTCAGTTTAGGGTTTATTTTATTTATTTATTTAATTTTATTTATATGCTGCCCTTCTCCCGAAGGACTCGGGGTGGCTCACAAACTTAAAAAACAGTGAACGATTTATAATAATTTAAAATTAATATTAAAACAATTTAAAACAGAGAAGTTAAAAACCCAGCCTATTTGTTGAAACAGCCATGTCTTCCGGTTTTGATGGAAGGAGAGGAGGTCAGGGGCAGTCCAGAGGTCGGTGGGTAACCCGTTCCAGAGGGTCAGTGCTCCAGAGGGTTGATAGAGTATGACTGGCCTAAAGTAACCTGTGCAGTTGTCCAACACCTTAACTACTATACTGTATCTTAGGCTGAGAGATAACAACAGGCCCAAAGCTTCCATGGATGAGAGGGAACTAGAACCTGGGTGCCATCACACTTTGTCCAGTATCTTAACCACTACAGCCTATAGCTTCTTGAGCCAATAGGATGTGACTGGGTGCTTTAGGGAAGGACCGGTTCCATGGAGAGAGTTTTTTTCTGGGGACCGGAAGGAGTGTGGTTTCGCAGGCTGCCTGCATCCTATGAATGGGACTTCACTTGTTTGTGCAACCCGGTTTCTGGGATGCCATAGCCCGGTGCCAGTCCACGAGGGTTGGGGACCCCTGCTTTAGTGGATTTCAGAGTAAACATACACCAATGGTGTGGTGCAGATTTTAAAATGGCAAATATTTGGGGATGTATTAACAAGAGCATAGGATTGAGATCATAGGACATATTCTTTCTTGGTCAGGCTGAATTTGGAATACGGCGTCCAATTCCAGGCACCACCACAAACAACAACATTGACAGGTGCAGGTTTAAGAAGAGACCTACAAAATAGTGATGAGATGAGAAACCAAGTCATCTAGGAATGGTTTAAAGGTAGGAAAGAAGTGAAGACTGAAGGGAGATATTATACCAGTCTTCGAATGGATTGTCACATACAAGAAGGAACTGACTTCTTTGTTTCCCCTGAAGACAGAACTAGAACCTGTGTTGAAACTACAGGAAAGTGAGATATTAGGAGGAACTTCCTAATGGTAAAGCTGTCAACCAGTACATTAGATTATCTTATGAAGTAGTATTTTCCTCTTTATAAGGTTTTAAAGTAGAGGCTGGGTAGCCATCTGTCCAAAGTGATTGATCAGATTCGGTGGATTAGAAGACATTTGAGATACCTTCCAATTCTTTGATTCTTTAAAGGGGAATTTATATCCCTCACTGTGCTGAAGAATTCTGCCATGGACTCCAAATATGCCCTAAATAATTTTCTGTTCTTCTCTACAGGATTCCGAAGGAGGCCTTTATGTTTGCATGAATACTTTCCTGGGATTTGGAAGGGAACATGTAGAAAGGCATTATCGCAAGACAGGACAATGTGTATATTTGCATATCAAGCGGCATATGAGAGAGGTAAGTGATACCCTATCCAAGACTTCAGAAGGCTGCTTCAGAAATTGCTACTTTAGCATTTAAACATTTGACAATGTAATTTGATAGATGGCATGCTAAAGTTGTGCAGTTCATGAATACCTATTGGGAACTGTCTGCTTCCAAAACTTCTTCCAGTCTCTGTCTTTGTAATGGAAGCTTCGTCAAGAGGTGGTCTTCCTGGGTTTTATAGATATAGAGGAACCTGGTCATAGGGGCATTGGCAGTTATGATTCCTCTCTATTTGGAATTGGTTAGATCCCATTTTGAATACCATGGTCTGTTCTGGGTACCATGGTTTCAGGGTTGGCCAGATTAAGAAACAGAAGCAGTGGGGATTCCAAAAATGTTCTTCATTAATAGAAGGGAATATAGTTCAGAGATTAATTGTGAGGTCTTGGGTGCTTTCTGAGTTTGAGTCTAGTTGCTTCTTGAAAAAGCACCTTTGGGACAACCATGACCTGGATGATTGAGAATCTCCATAGACAATGAATGAAATGATCTCCAAGAACACAACCAAGCTCAGAGAGGTAACATCTAGTGATAGCATCAGGAGTGAAATGCTACCAGTTCAGATCGGTTTAGGTGAACCGGTAGTAATAAAAGCTACCGGT
>JANHFM010009503.1:20549-32226 GCA_032468115.1 Grayia smithii
CTCTTGTGGTTGGGGGTCACCACAACATGAGGAACTGTATTAAAGGGTCGTGGCATTAGGAAGGTTGAGAATCACTGAGATATTGGCTGGTTGGGAGATAAGAGTTTTAGCTTCTGCGTTAAAAAGAATATTCTGGAAATAATGAGGAATAACATAGCTCCCCCAGTTGCAGTAATTTGCAGTAAGACTGCCCAAGGAAAATCTGGTGATTTCCAATTTACAGTGCAACTTCAATGCAAGTGAGTTTGGGGGTAAGGAGAAGTCTTGTCCTCAGGGAGTTCCTGGAGACCAGAGTTCTCACTACCCACAAACTCACTTGGGAAGATATTTTCTGTGACATTCCTTGAAAGTTCATCCTTTATGATTACCTGTGTTCTTGACTGTGGTGGCACAGTGGTTAGAATGCTATTTTGCTAACTCTGCCCAGGAGTTAGCTAACTCTGTCAGGAGTTCAATCCTGACCAGCGCAAGGTTGACTAAGCCTTCCATCCTTTCAAGGCTGGTTAAATGAGACCCAGATTGTTGGGGACAATATGCTGACATTTATAAACCACTCAGAGAGGGCTTTTACAGTACTAGTGCAGTGTATAAATCTAAATGCTATTGCTATTTCCAACTATCCCTTATCCTGAATCCTTTTTGGGGGTGGGAAAACCCTTCTAGATCCAGTCATGATTTGGCTCTTCTGTGACCTTATTTAGATATTTTCCAAGATATCAGCCAAAGAGCTGATATTTTTAACTTCAGCATATGCTGAGCAGCTTTGCTTTAAACAAAGCCAAAACAAGAACATAATTCATGATTTTTTGTTTCAGCAGTTTTTTTCCAAAAGCAGTTTTTCAAGTCTGAAAAAGCTAAGCAGAGTTACTTTTTCCCAGATAACGTGTAGCCCCCACTGATTTACTTAAACCATCTTAATATGTTCTATTGTTATAGAATGCACACTATATTTATTGACATTTTCTTTCCCCCTTTCTATCTCACGATGGTGGGAAATGCCAGTTACTGATATCTGTGTTTTGACCCAGCCTTACAGAAACAAGAAACAGACTCCTTGTCACGAAAACCCCTCTTTATTTACCTCTTGTGAATTAATTGCATTCACCCACTGAAAAGTCCACGCAATAGTCCTTCAAGGAGTTAACTGCAGAACAGACCTTATCAGTTCCTTGCGACAATTGCAAGGCTGTGAGCTCCCAGCTGAAAGGCTGCAAATTAAGTTCTGGCAAGCAGTCTTTGTGGCACGAAACTCAATGAGCAAAATCTTCAGAAATATGAACTGTTGTCTCCGAAGACAACCACTCCCTTTTCCTTCTATTTATTCCTCAGCCAGGGAAGGACCATTCAGCATCCATGTGTGCTTTGCTTCCCAAGTCGACTCTTTGTCCTTCATTGCTTATCTCTTCTAACTGCTTTGCACATACGTGCATCTGGAACAGGCCCCAGCTGTTCTTCCTCCTCACTCATATCAGCCTCCAAAGTCAGCTGCCTCTCCGGTGGCTGGGAAATGTCAGATGGCCCTTGCTCTATCTCTGCATCCGACACAGAGCATCCATCAGAGCCTTCCCCAGACTCCAGAACTGGCCCAAGTTCCTCCCCAACCTCCTCATCATCTGAGTCTGCCTCCAGCTCTTCTGGCAGCTGGCAGGCCACAACAATCTGAAAGCTTTGACGTTTGAAGTTCAAGGAGGTATTAACATAAAAAAAACCCCAGGAATGCTTAAACAAAATTTCAAGTTTCAGATTGAATCTTTATCGTGAGTGTTCCTAAAGTTCTCTTTTTTACATTTTTGGCAATTATAATATCTAGCCAACATTTTTTCTGTCTCTTCTCCTACTCTCAATGTTGTTTTAAATAGGCATTTGCTTTGGAAATAATCAAGTCTACCCACGAATGCTGGAAAACTTTGGTTCACAAAAAGGCTGATGGAGGAGCCATAAAATGGTATGCATCTATTGTTGTTTGGTCAAAATCCAATTTGAATTACAGGTAGTCCTCCCTTAATCAGGTGGTGCATAATGTTACAAGGCCATTCCAATTTACAACGGCAATTGTGGCAGTTACGGTGGCCTTTGTTAAGCAAATCCTATGCAGTCAATTATAAGATCAACATTTGTGATCTTCTGCTGATTTCCTCATTGACTTTGCTTCTCTGCAGTGAAGGTTTCAAACAGCAATCACATGTCAATAGGACATTATGACCATCTGTCAAGTGCCCAGATCACAGTTATGTGATCACAGGATGTTCGATGGCCACAAATTCAAAGAGAAGTCATGTTGTAACTTTGCATGGGCACTGAACAAGTGGTTCTTCAGTCAGGAGAAGCTGAAATACTACATTGAAGTGGGTAGCTTTTATAATGACAGTTGCTTCTTTGGGGGGGGGGGGGTTACTTTTTTTTGTCCTTTCTTCATGAGCCCTGATTACTTGGTAAGTAAGCCATTCCCCAAAGGATTGGCTTCCTATTATTTGATTAGAATTTTCTCTAATATTGAAGATAATGTTAAATATTCTAGAAAAAGTCTTGGGATTTTTTTAGCATTTTTTATTCCAGATTGGGTAATAAGAAATCATGGATGTGACTCAGGTCACTGGTTAAAGGTTAGAAGAAAGGGAACAGCCTGTCCTACATATTCTCCAAGAGAAAAAGGCCTTTTTTTCTTTCAGCTACCTCTTAACCACAGTATTTAGGAATGGCTTGTCCTCATTGTACAATGGTAGTATTTGCCCATGCTTCAGTGAAAATATCAAGAAGAGAGTCTTAGAGATAAACATTTTCAGCTTAGAAAGTATAAGTAATCATAAATGATTACTGAACTTTCTGAGGAGTAACATTAGACTGGAATATATTGCTTTTGGACTTGAGTAAGAGCAGGACTTATTAAATTAAGACAAGATGCTTCATCAGGGGAAAGGAGTGAGATTTCAAGAGAAATGCATTAGAAGTACTATGTAAAAAAATCACAGAGATAAAGTACCTAATGCAAGGCATACAAAGGAAAATAGAAAATATGCTACAACTGATGATGAACGAAGGTCAAAGAGTCTAGGAAAGAGAGGAGATAGCAGAAAGAATGTAGGAAAAGACAGAATGGACAAACCAGCTAACAAAACCAAAAGGTGGGAAGGAGAAGATGATAAAGATAATAATGACTGAATAAACCAAGGGAAAAGCACTTTAAGAGAGTTAAAAATGGAATCAGGTAACTGGGAAGATACTTTTGAAAGGGAGATAGGGGCATGGGTGGATATTCTGGAGACCTGGCAGCTTAGGAGGTTAGAAATGGGAAAAATATTCAGTCTGAATGGTGAAGATACAGATGTTGATAGAGATAAAGATCCAAGACAGGAATATGGGAGGCAAGCCAAAAAAAAAAAAAAAAAAAGAATTGAAGTATTAAAACGGGCAAGAGACGATGGATAGAAATAAATTATTATATTTTTTCTTCTTTTTTTCTAATATAATGGTGGCCTGATTAGAAATTTATAGAGAAAGAAATAAGAATACACATCTTTATACGTACATTAGGATTAGTAAATAGTGACCAGATTTAGGGGGAATATTAGCAGATATATTTTTTTTTCTTTTTCCTTCTTTGTATATCATAGAATATAAGTAACAATTTAATGGGAAAAGTATTATGATGTATGCATGGTAATAACATAATTGGCATTAAAATGGAATATTGAAATAATAATTGCCTTAAAAATCATGTATATCAATTCTAGGATTATATAAATTTGATTAATGTAACTATTATTACTATTATCATTATTAAAGTTTGTATCAAAATGAATTATACCAGTGGCCACACTGTTCATGTATTGATATTGATGTAGATTTAAAAATAAACAATCTTTCAAAAAATCTAAAAAAAAGAAAGTATAAATGGTCAGGGAGGCTATAAAGATTTGCGTAATGGAGGAAAGGGAGAAGATAAAGGAAGAGGGACCATAAAAATGCTATGTTAGCTAAGAAGTGTTATTCTTGATTTGAAGACCTTCCAAGAATTGGAGGCCAGACCTCAGCATATATTCATTCAGGGAAGCTTAGTCCAAGCATATGATTATTGATCAAAGTAGGTAATGACTGCATTTTAAATTGCTATTTATATACTTACTTGGCAATAAGTCTAATTGAAATCAGTTACACATTTAATGGTCTTTGGGTGTCACAGACCAATGAATCTTAAGATCTGCCCAGAATAATAGACAAAGTTAATCAGGATCAAAGTTTAATGGAAATTTTTGGGAAGGTGCTGGTAAGATGGGGAATTGGAAGGGTTAGCAGGAAGACTGATGGCAGTCAATATATATTGTGCTATGACAGTGCTCCTCTACCTTTTCTTCACTAATGGATTCCCTTTAGATACCTTTTGTCGCCATGGACCCCCAAGACTTAACTCAAGATTTAAATCATAACATTTTTTTAAGTCTTCGCGGATCTCCTGTGATAACATCACGGCCCCCTCAAAGGTCTGTAGGCCACAGGTTGAGAACCACTGTGACATTGTGGGAGGATGTAGCCTTGGTGAAGAAAAGAAGGGGGTCAGACTGTCCTCCTTGAAATGGTCAACTTCTAATGTAGCACTTGGAGGTGACAAAATAATACATAAGGATACCCAAGGCTTGTGCTTTATAGCAAGCTGGTTTCTCACATATGCCCAAAGAACCTTTTAGATTTAAGATAAATGGACCTTTTTTTCTGTCCACAGGTCCACTATGTCAAATTTTATTATATTTACTTTTGAATAACATTCATAGAATTACTGTTTAGACCTTGACTCAATTCAGAACAAGAAAACAAAATATTCCTAATTATGATTTTTTCAGATAGAAGATGAAGATCTAAAGAAGATGAAGATGTGCTCTAAATAACAACTGTTTCCCCCATTTATAATAAATAAATAAATAAATAAGATCTGGTGAGGAAAAGGGCAGGACAGATGAGATTTTGAAATGTGCAAGCACAGTATGTGTACCTCAGAAAATATTGTGGTTTTTGGCAGTGACCACAGAATGCCATTTCAGATCAGAGTTGCCTCTTGCCTGGGGATTGATGCAGTACAGAGTACACAAATTGGCACCCCTGATCTTGGTTAGATGTTTTGGTTGGAAGTCTCATCGGCTCTAGTCAACTGTTATTTTGGGTTTTAGCCAAATCTTCTGAAATAGCTCAAGCTGCCTACACTTGAGTTTGTGCAATTTCTCACTTGAAAATCAAGTTCTGGTTTGATCTGCAACTTGGTTTTTAATAAGAGACTATGTAAACCACAAAGTATGTGCAGAGATATCCAGTTTAATCTATAAACTTTCCATGTTAGATTGGACAAAACATCTCAAATCCTGGACAGCATTAACTGGCTATTAGAGCCCAGCATCTTTTTGTTCTTTCCTTATTTGTGCTCTAAATAACAGCTGTTTTCCCCACTATTCAAGTCTTAATAATTGTATTCTCTTTTCAGTACCAACCTTCTGGTGGGCACTAGCCCATATTGTTGCAATGAGGAAGACATCCAATCTATTGTGCAATCTGTAAGAGATTTTATATATTTTTTTCCTTTCCGGTCCCCTTTTCAATATTGGCCATTGAATGGAAGCACAGGCAATTGAGAGTTAATGCTGTTATAATCTAAAATGCTAGCTTGGAAATTAAATAGCAGATGCAGGTTTCTCATGATCTTGGAGGCTGAGGTCAGTATGGAAAAGAAGGAAGCAGAGAGGAATATGTAATAAGCATTAACAATCTTTTTTTTGGTGCAATATGAAACACATTTTCCCATTTTTATCAACCAGCATTCAACAATATTACATTCATTGTTATGTTTAAAAGAACTAAAATTACACATGCCTGCTTATATCCTAAAACATTCCTACACATACACAACCAAAACTGCAAACGGTGATCTGTTTACAGTATAAGTTACTTTGCATCAATAAAGTTAAGTGTTTTTCAAACACATTCCCAGCTCTTTTGAAAAGCTGCCTTTTAAGTATTAGTGAACTAAACCAGTGATGGTGAACCTTGGAAATGTCACGTGCGTAAGCACACGCTCGTGCTTGTCGGGGCCGTGCTCCAGAAAAGCTGATCTTCCGAGTTCTAGCGCGCATGCACGCCTGACGGTCAGCTTGCCAGTGTGCATGTGTAGGCCGGTTTTCGGCACTGCTGTGTGTGTGAAGGGATCGTGCTCTGGAAAAGTTGAACTTCCAGGTTCTGGCGTGCATGTGCACCTAACAATCAGCTGGCAGGCACGCATGCACACACCAGTTTTTGGCACTGCCACATGCCCAAAGGACAGCTGATCATCATGCATGCATGCATGACAGAAACCTAGAAGACAAACAGGCAAAGCCGTGCATGGTGGACGACATGGCTTCATGTGCCACTTTGGGCACGCATGCCATAGATTCACCGTCATGGAACTAAAGCATCCATTTGATACAGATATTTCAGTTGTGCAACTGGACGAAACGTGACCTGAACGTTTTTATTTAAAAAAAAGGTTTTTTTGATGATCTAGTTTCCATTTGCCATTTTTCACAAGAGCGAATGTTTAAAAATGGTTTCTGAAGTGGCCTAAATTTGTTCTGTTTTCAGGGACAATTTTCTGACTCTTTGAAGAATTATTGGTGTTCAACTTTAGGAGCCCACCCAATACTAGAAACTGCAAGCCACACATTCAGGATCCAAAATATATACAGCTGGTGTTTGTTTTACTGCATAGATAGGCTTTTGTACTAATTATGTTAAACTGTAATTTCAAAAGTGAGATGAAACTTCAAAGGAAGCAGATTTTAATATCATTCAGAGAAGACTATTTAAAGAAACAAGCCACCACAACAACAAGAATTTAAATCCCAGAAAGAACCAATTTCCCTCTTGCTAGATCACTTTTATGAGGCCATTTTTATTTATTTATTTATATTTATTTATTTGTCAAACACGTATAAGATAACAGATATAAGTATAAACATGATTATGAATACATAATAATACAGGATAAGGATACGAATAAATGGGGACAGTAGGACAAGGAGGGTAGGCACGTTGCTGCGCTTATGCACGCCCCTTACAGGTCCATTTCAGGATGGACCCTTTTCAGTCCCATCCTGAAATTATTTGCAAAGCCTTTAACAGAAGCACTTAGTTCCTCTGTGATTAAACCCAACTACATATAAGTAAATTGATTATGATCTTTTCCTGCATTTTTATCTCCCTAACTTTTTTCTCTTTGCTGTATTGAATTTTAATCTGCAGATTTTAGATTATAAAATACATCCAATTTGATATTACTGCCTCTCTTTTTGTATTTTGTACAGCACATTGCATTTTACAAAACAATTTATTTCTTTTCTGTAGGCTCCACCACTTGTGGAAGATCCTTCTGTTTCCAAAGAAGGTGAGAACTATTTTCAGATTATTTAAATAGGTCCTAACAAGTATTTAAACAATTCATATTGAGCTTTAGATGATCTACAGAACAAATTCGTTGCTATATAGAGTATTGTAATGTAGACGTATGTGCACATCTGTGCATGTTTGTCCTGGGCCATATGAGCTCTCTGACTTCTAGGGCAGTGGCTCCCAACTTTTTGGGCACTGAGACCAGTTCCTTGAATAAAGGTTTTTCCACGGACCAAAAGGGGCATGGTTTTACCTGCTGCCTGCATCCTGCGGATGGGGTTTTGCTTCTTTGTGCAGACTGGTTTCTGGCATGCTGCAGCCCGGTGCCAGTCCATGGATCAAGGGTTGGGGACCGCTACTCTAGTGTATCATTGTCTCTCGGCCAAAGCTATCCTATAGAGCAGGGGTGGGCAATTATGGCCCCTTTACGACTTGTGGACTTCAATTCCCAGAATTCCTGTGCCAGCATGGTTGACTGAAGAATTCTGGGAGTTGACGTCCACAGGTCTTGAAAGGGCCATAGTTACCCACCTCTGCTATAGAGCTATTGAGATAAAAGCAGAAGGGAGAGCTTAATGTTTTGCTCTGAGCAACTGGAAGATGGAAACAATATCATTCTATAATTATTAAGAAGTAACCCACTGGGATTTCAGTGAGATTCATAGTAGAACACAATCTCTTAAGTGTACCTAGCATGTAAATGTTTAAATGCAAAGGCATTTCTTAAGATTCTTTCTTTACAACTACCCATGGAATAGTTTAGCATTAGGGATGAATAGAAGAGTTCAAATTCTCACCCACCCATGAGGGTTTTTTTTGTGTGTGTGTGAGATATATTCCAACTGATTATTACATTTTCGGCAATTAAAATTCTCACCCACCTGTGAAGGGGTTTTTTTGGGTGTGAGATATATTCCAATTGATTATATTTTCAGCAATTATTAATATAGCATGAGAAATATAAAGTTAACATTTAACAGCATCTCTGTATCTTTTTATTATTATTATTGAATAGAGCTTTGTTGGAGTGAGTTAAAATGTTCAGAGACTGTTTTGCTGATGGAATGTAGCCCTTTCAAGAATTAATGAACGTTTACTAACTGAAGTTTCAAAAGTGATTTTCCTGCAGGCTTTTAAAACAATTAAATCCCTTGTGATGTTGTTCTTTTTGTGTTATCAAGCATATGTGTATAATTCTATGCACATGGTAGAAACTTCAGTGATTTTGATGGGATTTATATTTTCAGTTGGGTAACTCTGTCAAACATACTAAATGTCTGGAGCGCAGCACCAGAGCCTCAAATGCCATAGAAGCTGCAGAGCCTCAAATGCTATAGAATGCCATATCTATATCCAGATGCCATCCAGATGTGTTCACTACCAATACACATTTGGAAAGTGTTGACTTGGGAAAAATGGGATGAGCAGCATCTCTAGTAGATAGATTATCAAAATGGAAAGTGATACCAGATCTCATTTTTGGAAACGTCACCTTGTATTCAATTTGTTTTTGATACTGCTACAGTTGGAAATACTTATCATTTTGAGGCATAGGTTTAAAGGCAAGTTATCAGCAACTAGACATCAGCCTAGTTATAATGTCATGTTATAATGTCATAAGCTAGAATGGAGAAGAACAGTTTAGAAGATAGAGTCTAATGCTATCACAAAAGATATAAAAGATATATATATATATATATATATATATATATATATATATCATATCTTATATATATATATCTATATATATCTCATATATATGTAACTTGGGAGTTAAATATCATGGCAGAAGAATAATTTTTAAATTTGTTCTTGTTTCCTGTTACTTGACTAAGCAACAATTGGTTTTTTTACATACCACATTCAAAATACCTCACGAACTTAATTATGCTACTATATGTACATTCAGATCCAAAGAGATTTTTAAATACGGATGTGGTGACTTCCTCCTTTAATGACCATTCATAGTTTTGAGGATGATAAAAGGTAACTTTATGATAAATGTTCACATTTACAACCTTTGCAGATCTGTAAAGCAAAGGAAAGCTGAAGTAAGATCTTAAGGACAGTCAGAGTTTCACTTAGTGACTGCTTTGCATAATGACCCGAGTTGCCACTCTCAATTGTGGTGCTAAACAAGGACTAGCTGTATCTGGTAAAACATGTTGTTTGAATATTTATTAGAGTGATATACAAGTTTTTCCTGTGTATACTCTATAGAACAGGGGTGTCAAACTCACGTCCTCATGGCAGCATCACATGACATATCGGGACTTTTTCCCCCTTTGCTAAACTGGGTGGGGCATGGCCAGCATGTGATGCATCTGGCCTGCGGGCTGCGTGTTTCACAGCCCTGCTATAGAATAACAGTGATTTGGATTTTGAATTCTTATAATCCAAACTTCTTATAATTCTATCTCCCAAGGTCCGGACTGCCTCCACCCTACTGGCCTTCTGCAAAGCAGTCAAAACTTGGCTTTTCCGGCAGGCATGGGGCTGTTGATCTCGCTATTGTGACTTAGCGAGATCCGGACCCAGACGGGATATGAATGTTTGTTGTCGTTTTATTGTTTTAAATCATCTTTTGAATTTTATATAATGTTTTTGTTGTATTATTTCTTTGTTGTGAGCCGCCCAGAGTACTTTGGGAGTTGGGCGGCATATAAATTGAATAAATAAATAAATAAATAAATAAATAAATAAATAAATAAATAAATTGTTAAATGTTGATAATTAATTATCATTTTTCTATCTTAGATGATAAATGGCATTTTGTTGGACAGTGAGCACTACTGGTGTCTGAAATCATGCTACAAGATTGTCTCTCAACTTCGCCTCTCTTTCCTGAGTCTCTACCCCACTCTACAGTATACCATTTGGCACATGTGTAGACACACTTTGCTGAAGATATGGAAATGAAGTCACCAATGACTGGAATCTATTGCACTGTAGATTTTCTTTCCTGTAAATAAAATGGATTTTTACAATTTTCCTCTGAATTGTACTCTATTATTAATGGATACAACTCAGTAAGTGATATGGATACAGTTTGTGGGCCACTGTTTTAGATCTGGAATATGAATAGCAGGTTACTAATATAAATAAAGCTTTCTTAACCATGGTTTATGAATAAAACACAATAGACTTGTTGCAAAGAGGTAATGAAACACTTCAGAGCCCTTATTTGTATGGGAGTTAAGCAACATCTTAAATCTTAATCACTTGAATAAGGGCTTCTTGTGAACTAGTATGACAGAGGTTGTTTTATAGCTTCAGTAGAAACGCAAACACAGAAAACTAAATGTTTTATAATTCTGTGTGGAGTTTTGTTTACATAGCCTAAAGTTCAAACTACTACATCCTTTATATAGATTACCGGTTCAACTGAGGCCTGCATGAGATTATATCATGTCTTTTACTGTAAGAAAGGCCATGCCACCAAGAAATTGTTCTTCCCAATTATGAGTGGGTAGTCCTAAATTGAGAAAATATGTTCAACATTGACTCAACAATTAAATTTGGCAATAATCTGGTGTTCTACACAGGGTAGTTATTTATAGAATCAAACATTAAACAGAGGAAAAACCTTCAGAGAAATGGTCCAGTGTCTTGTCTTATAAAGATGAATAAACTAAGCTGAAGCAAAGAAAAATACAGAGAAGAATGTGATACTAAGATATGACTTACTTAGGAGCAAACAAGGAGCTCTGGGTTCCCTCATTCCAGGACAATTCTTCCAGTCAAAGATCCCTAAGGGTTGTGGACCCTTGGACAGCCCAAGTCAAACAGGATTTCTGGAAATTAATTAAGTCTCTGATCAGAAATTAACTAATTTCATGACAGAAAAGAGATCCTCAAAGAGACCTGCAATTTTGCTTTTCAAGTCCATTGAAGTGGTCAGCAAATTTATCAAACTGGACCTGGTGGGTTTTTTTGAACATTTGCAATGAAATGGAGACTTTAGGAACAAAAATGACCAGGGGTGGGGCTGCGGGGCAGGGAAAGATGAATGTTTTCAGTGTGTTTACCCAAATTGTTGTGAAAATTTAAAATTTATGAAATTGTGAGCATTTGCTAGCTAACAAAAATAAATATAGTTGGAGCAAATAAATATTCGTGGTTCTATTATCTATCTATTATCTATTATCTATTATTTATTATTATCTATTTTCTATTATCTGTTATTTATTTTATTTATTTATTTATTTTATTTTATTTATATGCCGCCCTTCTCCCGGAGGACTCGGGGCGGTTCACAATATAAAAACAG
>JANHFM010009509.1:2203-12276 GCA_032468115.1 Grayia smithii
CATCAACTGCCACGTTTTTAATTAGTTTGGGGTTCAGAAATGAATATTTGAGCAAAGAAAATCATCCAGTACCTTTAAATCCTGTCCATCAGTAATATATATAATGTTGAAATGAATAAATTACAAGTCTTCTTTCTAGCGTAGTCACGATCTTCGGGGTGCCATGTTGGCTCCCTCTCGCTGTGCCGACACCAGGGGATTCCTCAGCTTCTTCGCTAGGTTGCACCATCTAGATGAAGCTGGCACGTCCCCTTCCCTTTCCCCAAGCTGCCCGCTCGGGGGTGGCTTCAAAAAAGCCACCAGACACTTTGAACAGAGAGAACGGGTTACGGACGAAGTCCTAGCCCGCTCTCTGGTCGTTCGTGACGTCACCGGAACTCTCCCTCTTGATTTTTCAAATACAAATGTTGGCTCTGACATATCTATTCATTAACAATTTATGTAGCCACACTGTTTTCTGCCCCCATTGCCTTTTGGCCCAGTCTATAGGCAGAGGAACAGAAAACGTGATCTCTTGGCCCAGTTATTCTGCAGATATAGACTCTGGTTTATGGACAAAAAGGAAACAATCAATATTTGCATATAGACTTCTACTCAGTCTGTCCTGTTTCAGGTCTCAAACTCAGATACACTCATTACTCAAGACTGAGCAGATAGCAATAGACAAGGAAAGAAATATAAATCAGCATAGTCTCTTGGAAAGAAAGCTTGCTTGGGTGACTTCACTTTTAAGAGGAACATCAGAAGAGTAGTCAAAATCTAGTCCAAAGTTCAGAGATCCAAGTCAGGTTTGTCTGCCAATTCAAAGACAAGCAGGATACACAGGAATGATACAACAAAGGAGAAAATCAGATTTTTCCAATGAACAAAAATGGCTGCCTCTTAAATCAGGCTACAACCAACTGTCTTTAATTAAGAGAGTTGTTTGGCAAAGAGTCTCTCTGAGTGTCTTTGCTCTGTTCTCCATTTTATTCACTTAGTCCAGGGGTGTCAAACTGGCAGCCCATGAGCTGGATGCATCCCATGCAGGCCACACCCACCCAGCTCCGCAAAGGGAAAAAACATCATGATGGCAATGCAACACAGTGAGTTTGACACCCGTGACTTAGTCCAACCAAGGGCTTGCAGGTTACTTTTCATCATCTGATTGTTCCACCTGTTCTAATGGTGCCTGTTTGATCAAACTCAGGCAGTTTCTGGCTTGGTGTCTCTTAAAGCTGAGACAGTTGGAAGAGGTTCTTCAGTGTCTGAATCCTCAGCCATGACACTGCCTTATCTTCTGCCCAATCTGCAAAACAGAATAGCAGACAGAAGCTATTCAAGTGACTATTAGTTAGGGTTGCTGTTGGCTGGCAGTATGAGATCTATGTATGGGTAATCCTCGACCTATAACCATAGATAACACCAACATTTCTTTTTGCTAAGCAACATAGTTAAGTGAATTTTAGGCCATTTTACAATCTTTCTTGCCCCAGTTGTTCAGTGAATCACTGCAGTTGTTAAGTTAGTAATATGGTTAAGTGATTCTGGCTTCCCCATTGATTTTGCTTGTCAGAAAGTTTCAAAAGGGTGATCACATGACCCTGGATACTGTACCCATCATAAATACATGTTCATTGCCAAGCATACAAATTTTGATCAAGTGTTCATGAAGATGATGCAACAGTTATAAGTGTGAAAAACAGTCATAAGACACTTTTTTCAGTGCTGTTGTAACTTCAGTCACCAAACAAGTGGTTATACTTCAAGGACACCCTTTAGGGGATCACCCATCCTCTTGACTCTAATTATTATTATTATTATTATTATTATTATTATCATCATCATCATATTTATATGCCGCCCTTCTCCCGTAGGACTCGGGACGGCTCACAAAAAGTTAAAAACAGTAATAACGGTTAAGATAAATTTAAAATTAATATTAAAAACAATTTAAAACAAACCTAATTAAATTAAAAACCCGATCACGTCAGCTTATCTGTTCTTCAGGCCACAATGGAAGGAACGGAGGTCAGGGGCAGTCCAAAGGTTGGTGGGTAACCCATTCCAGAGGGTCGGTGTGCCCACAGAGAAAGCTCTCGCCCTGGGCGCCACCGGCCGACATTGTCTGGCCGATGGCACCTTGAGGAGGGCAGCCCTATGTGAGCGCACAGGGCGGTTGGATGAAGGCAGAAGGTGGTCCTGCAAGTACCCTGGGCCGATGCTATGTAGGGCTTTATAGGTAAGCACCAGCGCCTTGAAGCGGATCCGGAGGACCACCAGCAACCAGTGCAGCTCGTGCAGGAGATGTGTCACACAGGAGTAATGGGAAGCTCCCATAACCACCCGCGTGGCCGCATTCTGAACCAGCTGGAGCCTCCGGGTGCACCTCAAGGGCAGCCCCATGTAGAGGGCATTGCAGTAGTCGAGGTCTACCTGTATTGGTTTCAGACTCATAGTAATAATGACATAAAACACTAAAATTGTTGTGTATAAAGCAGAATTCAAGCAACAAAGCCTTCAGGTTCTGTGTTGAAGTGAGTTAAGGCTCCTAATTGGCACTCCATAACTTTTGTGCATACTCTGGATGTTATCTTTTAACAAAAATCTGTTGCTATTTTGTAGTGCTTTTATTTAGCTAGATCGTAACTTTGTATAATACAGTAATTACAAACCTTAAAGAACTGTTTCTTAATGCAGCATTCCCCGCCCCCCCCTTGTTCTGATTCTTGTATTTCAGAATACTGTGCAGTTATCCGTTATGCTACCAAAACATTGAAAACCTAGCAAGCTACAGTACTTGAAGATCAGAAGATAGAGGTCTTTCCTTTTAAAGAATGCCTTTAATGGATGCAGCATTTTTCATTCCCATCTGCTAATATGCTTCTTTTGGAATAAGATCTTGCCAAGACTGAAGAACAGAACATTCACAGCAGATTTGAAAAGTAATTAATTCTTAAACCTGACATTTCAGACTGTGAACACAATAGCTGACACTTGATAATCATGTTCCACTGATGCGAAAGAGGTTTTAAAAAAAAAGGGTTATTAGCTCTAGTGCAAATATTTGATCATAACTCAATTCAAAAATGGCAAATCCATAACAAGGTACGTTTACATGCCTTTGCTCACCCCCCCAAATGACCACCCCCCAGAGTGGTTATAGTGGTGGATTGCCATTCAGTAGCATTTTTATAATGCCAAGAAATGGTTTTGAATGGGGATTAAACACATTTTTATTATGCTTTTTAATAGAAAATTACTGACTTTTTAAAAATAAGAGCAATTACAGGTTGCTTACTTTTTTGTTGTTAAAAGATTTCCTGGCGAAGATTTTCCAAAGTGACATAATAACGGTTTTTATGTATTTAGCCTATTGTTAAGAAAATATTTGCTTTTATTACGAATGTCAAATCCATTTTCTTTTGTGTCTTCAATTTAATATGCTGGAATTCATGAATTTCTGGATTTATTTTCTTTTTATACGTTTTTTTTAAAAGAGTTGTGTGGCGGATGGGTAGACTTGGTTGATTTATTATTGTTCAATTGAATTGCTTTGAGGGGGTTTTTTGGACAGCAAAAAAGCAGGATACATGGGTTTTGTGTGGTAAAGAATGAAGACATTTTAAGACCACAAAGGACTCAATCATGTATTCCCTCAGTTGCTAATAGTGAGTGTTGAGCAACTTCCTTTCCGTTACAAGTTTTCTGGTGCCCTTATGGCTGTGGTAGCTGTTCCAAACAGGCCACAATGTCACTTCAAAAAAAAAAATCCTCTCAGTTTTCCAACCACCTTTTATTGAAGACTCCAATACACCATTTACTTCTAGCAAAAGCAGCAGAGTAATGGAGTCTAGGTTGGTGATGCTTCTGAGTGTTTGAAGACATCATAGACCTGTTTGAACAACTACATAGTATGGCCTCGGAAACAATTCTCCGTACCAAGGCACTCGGGACTTGTTTTTTCCTAAATATTTTAAAGCGTGAAGAGTGAAGAACAACTACGATGTCTCTGAACAACATATTCACATTGTTTGGAATGCTGCTGCTGAATGTTTACAATACACACTGTACTGTTGAATCCTTGCAAATTATGCCTTAGTTACGTATGTTAAATACCCCCTTTTCTGTTTAAAAAAAGGATGCAATGCTGCTTTTCTCAAATAAAACTCAATGTAACCTCTTCTGTGTCTTACTGATTTGAATCTAGGCATGGCTGGCCCAGGTATTCTTTATGTTGCTCTGAATGAACAGAAAAATGATCAGGTGTTTTTTTTTAATGGATTCTTGAATTGTAATACTATCCTTTCTTCCCATTAATGTCCCCATCGAACAGTTTGCAAGATGTTTCTTAGCCTTCCAATCTGTGGAAAGGGAAACATGACATTTTAAGACTTAAATAGCAATCGTATTTAGACCTATATACCGCTTCATAGCGCATATCTTCAGCATCCCTGACAAAACATCCCAGAAACTTCTCATTTCCTACACCCCAAGAAGCACAGTAGCAATTGATAAAGGAGAATAATTGTAGTTCAAAGTTGAAATGACTTCAGCTTCACAACTTCTGAAGGCAAATACCGTTCCATTGGTTAATTGTAAGAGCCTCGGTGGTGCACTTAGCTAGTGCACTGCTAAGTGTTTCCACTTAGCTCCCGCAGCCTGCAATTAGTGCAAGTTCGAATTTCACCAGGCTCAAGGTTAACTCAGCCTTCCATCCTTTCGGGGTAGGTAAACTGAGGACCCAGATTGTTGGGGGTATTAAGCTGACTTGGTAAAAATGCCGCTTGGGCATGGCAAAAGCCCTAATAAGCAGGCATATACAAGGAATGAAGGCTATGGCTAAGCACATTGATTTCTGCTTAATAAATTATAAGCCATCCTGAGTCCCCGGAGAAGGGTGGGATATAAGTTGGAATTTAAAAAAAAACTAGAGGCCAGCTGGTCACACACTCCTAAAGGGATATTATCAAGACCTGCAGCCTTTCATATTTTGACTTTCTACAAGATCTTCCAAATGGCAGTTGTATCAAACCTGAGCACCTGCCTCCAAGTCTTAACATTTGATAGCTTCAGTTTAAGAGTCTCACATAGTTGGTAATATACTCTTTGTAACTATTAAAAACTATATAGATAACATTTTATGATTTAACTTTAACAGTGTTTCACCAAAACCCAAATGCTGATGATGGGACACAGATAGGATCTTACAGATACAGTGTTCCAATGGGACAAATTATACATTTGACAACTTTATCTGTAGAGTGCCACAGGCAGTCTGCAACTTTGGAACTTACTAATCAATATATTGATGCATGAATAACTGTTGCCTTAAATGTATTTTTTACTTATGGAAAACATCTTAGTAAGAAATTCCATCATTACTTCAATGAACATTCCATAAAATCCAATTGTACACTTTCTGAATGAAAAGGTAGATTTTAGATGTAAAGAGGAAATGCACAACGTTATTGCTGGGAAAGCTAACATACAAATATGTGCTGATTAACCTTTGCTTCACTTTGCAATAGCATAAGATTTATGCTAGTTAATGAAATATTTTACATCGCTTTTTGGGTTGATTTTATAGAAAGTTTAATCTTATAGTTAGTTGAACTTATAGACAGTGAGTGTTTGTGTCTGTGTGTGCTTGCAAAACCATTGTTGTAAGTTCTGGTGATAAATCTTGTGTTTCCATTTAATTCTCATTGAGTAGAAATAATGTTACCTCACTCGTGAAAGAAACGAGTTTTATTTCTTTTATTTCCAAGAATTATTAAATACGCGTTTTAAAAGTGACAAACTACTGTTCCTGAAAATTTATTTTGAAGCATTATCAGAGGCAGACTTTCTCTCTATTCTGTTTAAAATACAGCATGGTAGAGTTTCAGTTCAGGGCAATTGTATTAAAGTCCTTTGGAAGAGTAGAGCAGAAGGCCTTTGTTACTTGATGATGTTTTATAAGCACTCATTGAGGGCTTTCTGAAAAACTTTAAAGAGGACCAAATTTAATTTAACAAACAGTCCTTGACTGTCTTTATAGTATTTACAGATCTGGGTGGTCCCACCAGATTCTTTATTTCTAAAGACTTTTAACATTTTTCAGATAACATTGTTAGAAGATGCTTCAAACTCTGCAAGGAGTACTGCATTCACATTTTCCAGGGGTCTGTTATGCTACTTTTATATTTACAAATTTTAGAGCTCGAAAGCATAAAACATTTTATACCTAATGCCGGAGCAAAGGCAAATAACGTAGTTGTGACCAGTATAATGAATCACTGATTTCTATGATATTCTTTAGAACTGATAGAATTTCTTTATCATTTCTTAACAGGAGAGATCATAAAGTTTTAATGAATTAAAAGGGGAAAATGGTCATTTCTTGATTTATGCTATAAAAGGAATTTAGGACAAATATAACACAGTTTCAGTGCCAGGTGGTAGCTAAAACTGATGAAATATTAATATAAGTACAAAATAATAATTTAATAATTCAAATAAAGCAAAATGATATTGGATCGATTGCAATAATTTCAAACATTTTGCATATGACTGTAATTGACTATTTGCAATTCCATTTGTTCTGAAATTAGAAATCTGAAATTTGTTCTGAAAGTTTAAACATAGTTTTGTATCTGCAGTTAAATCTAAAAGTAGCAGATATACAAAGCAATATATTATTTTCACAAAGACAGTAACATGTTTGCACATTTCATTTTAAATTAGATATTTTCATAAATACTTACAATTTTTTTTCAAAACAAAATACACATTTATATCAATAGGTATATTTTTTCCCAAATAAACAATTGCAAAATCTTATTTGCAAACAAAAATAATTATAGTGAAGATTCATAAATAGTTAGCTAGGTTGATGTCTGGAAAATTATTTAAAATGTACATCAGAAAATTGATTTAGTCCAATTATTTATAATAAACATTAAAATATAAAGATAATCTGAAGCCAAATTATTATATTCAGTAGGCTAGGGTACACACTTGAGTGTTGCAAATCATGGGAATTTTCTCTATATGTGCAAATTATTTTATATATATTGCAAACTTTTAGAACAATACAGCAGTCAAACAATGCAGTCAAATCTGTCAATAGCTGATACGGAGTTTATCAGCCAGAAAGGGAAGAGAATGTGGATGCAAACTGGAATTGCTGTAACTGTAGCCACTAACATCACCTTGACATTCATCCATACCTCTTCAAGTGGTCTACCACCCATTTCAACCAGATTTTAAATCTCTAGTCTATTCAGACCAGTAGATTTCTCAACTACCAACTCTTCCTGCTTCATTTAGGGTTGGATTAAGTTTCATCCTAATCCATGCCAAAAGTGCTCTGAATTCCAGTTCAGAGATTTCATGTCTGAAATTAGTTAATAGAAACAAAGACCACATTCAGGCATTGTGCTATGTAATAGCTGTATTTACTCAAAACAATAAATCGAAAGTGAACAAACTACACTGGGACTTAGCGCAAAACATAAACTCAGCCAAAAAACAGAACTCAGTAAATCTAGCATTTTGATGGTTTAACTAAAACCTCTGGATAACTTCTCCCACTGATTTAATGTGTATGTTCAAAACCTGGGGATAAAAAATTATTCAGAGGTCAGGGGTGGGCCAGGATTTCTTTTCTGAGAGTAAAAGAAATGAGTTGTGGTTTCGATATCACATATTTATTCGTATTTAGATGAACACTGCATGGACATGTACCCCTTCATCTCCCCGCTCCATTATTTCTCCCAAATGAACACCTTAAACTTATAGAATTGCCATGTTTTGGGTCTTTAAGTTAGTTTTGACATCTGGCAACTGCCTAGACCAGGGGTCTCCAACTTGGCAGCTTTAAGACTTGTGGACTTCAACTCCCAGAATTCTTCAGCCAGCTATGCATAGCTGGCTGGAGAATTCTGAGAGTTGAAATTCACAAGTCTTAAAGTTGCCAAGTTTGAAGACCTCTGGCCTAGACAAGTCCCTGCAGGTCTTTTTGGCAACATTTTTGGAAGTGGTTTTGCCAAGGCCTTCTTTCTAGAGCTGAGAGAGTAGGACTGGCCCAGAGACATCCAGTTGATTTAATGCCTAAGGCAGGATTAAAAAATACAGTCTCCCACTACACCAAATTGGTTTTTCATATATTTATTTATTAATCATATTTATAAAACACAGAACATTAAGGACTGTCAGCAATTTAAAAGGTAAAATACATAGAACACAACATACAAATAAATGCTAGTATAAAATAAAGATTTGCACACTAATAAAAGCAAATAAAATAAAACTAACCAAACCAAAAACAAATCAAGATGGAATCAAGATCCAGATTCTCTACTGAAGAGCTTTCTTTTCAGAAACTGCCATGGCTGGAAACTAACCGAATGCCATCAGGAGACCATTCCAAAGTGCTGTCACACAAAAGCAGATTTTTGTTTTCTTTTTATCTATACTTGTGAAATTGATTCAGCTGAACCTCCAAGCTCCTTTGCTGATGGCTTTGTGTACTTTTGTTTTGTAATTTGTTGTTGATCTAAATAAACTATCTAATTTCAGTAACAGAGTTCATCACTCTTTGGGGAGGTTTTAAATGCTTGATTTGGATCCAGCCTCATGGGATTTATAATTGGGGGTGTGTGTGAAATGGAATGGAGATTATTCCCTGGGAGAATAGTAGAGACTGGTTTTGTTTTGTTTTTATTCTAGGAGAAGCAGAAATCAAAAGGGATGGGTTGTCCCAGTATGTCATCCATTTTCACAACTAAAATTATTCCCCTCCAAAACTCAGAAAGGAATAGACCTAAATATTTAGAATAAAAATTTATCCAAAGTTAAATTACTTAGATTTCCATTCTACCATCTATTCTTACTTCAAAATGGCATATTTGATGCTAGATGTCCAAAACAGCAATATTCTGAAGAGTATGTGTAATTATTCTCAAAGAGAGAGAGAGATAAACTATCAGAGATTTGAGAGAACAATACATTTTTTAAAACCCAAAACCAATCTTAAGTCTTAGATAATAAGATAACCAATCTTAGATAAATGAGCAAGAGGTGAGGAAGTAGTGAAAAATTCTTCTTCAACAAGGGTTTTAACCAGAGACAGAGGATTATTCATTTCATTGTTGTTTTGAGGCAGATTTATAGGATTGCCACCTCCTAAGGTTAATATCCAAATCTGGTCTAGAACTTTTCTGGTATATCTAACTTCAAGTATTCAGCTTGTATATGTTTGCATCAAGGCTTCTGAAACTGAAAAACTGTTTCAGACCAAACCAACCAGACAGTACTACACCCACTATTAAAATTATGGAGGTCAAATGTAAATAAATGGAGTGACAGAGTCTAGCCAGAGATGTCAGCTATTCCCAATGGCCAAATTGAAAGAAGAAAAGGAAAACCAAATGTTAGCGAATAAAAAAGCAAAGTCTCGATGGATTGTGAAGAAACTGAATGCATTTCACAGGAACTCTTCAAGGGCACAAGAACATAATTTTTGCAATGACAACTGAAGGCATATTGTAGATTAATGGTCCTCCATAATTGCTTGCACTGCCACTGATTATACAGATATATGTCATTTTTCACAGAAGTGTTTTTTTTTTTCATTTAACTATCAGCCCTGGGACTTCTTGCTGTCTTCTAGCAGAAGGAAGTAGAAATGCATGCACTAAATCAGTAGGATCATTCTTTTGAAAGATCCCCTGCCTCCAAAATCAAAACCTACAATCAGTAAATTACCAGAATAGTAAACTACTCAGAATGAAGGTAGACCTATTTTTGGAGGGAAAAATAATCTTAACAACTGCTAGATGACAGCAAAGAGATGCAAAAGTATCTTTGTTGCGGCCACGTGGATTTTTGCAATGTAGAACTGGTAGCTTTACTAAAAGTATCTTTCTGTGACTGGTCAGAGAAGAATGATACAAATGCCACCTCTTCTTCTTCTGCATAACAATATTAGACTTTTATGTGCCAATACTGTAGCATGTATAAACTAGCTCTATTTCATAGAATAGAATAGAATAGAATAGAATAGAATAGAATAGAATAGAATAGAATAGAATAGAATAGAATAGAAT
>JANHFM010009509.1:14475-29469 GCA_032468115.1 Grayia smithii
TGTGTTTTCCGATGGTCTTAGGCGACCCCTGTGAAAGGGTTGTTCAACCCCCACAGGGGTTGCGACCTACAGGTTGAGAACCACTGTGCTAGCTGAACACATAACATGGATGTAATAAACACACTCAGTGCCAGTGCATACTCACAAACAATACTCTCCTTTAATCTTTAACTTTTAGGTTTAAGCTACAGAGCATGCAGCTTGCCTCACTGAGAGAAGAGGCGTCGTGACTGCATATAATATATATATATATTATAATATAAAATAAATTTCCTTTTAAAATACTTTTTCTTACTATTTTGTGGGGCCTCATTACCAGCTGTACAGGGCAGCTTGTACCAGCTGTACAGGAGACGCCTGCTATAGAGCCACACTGAAGTTGCCAGAATTAAGCTGCTGGTAGGAACACTACAAAAGCACGCTTGTGTTTTCAACTTTTGTTCTATCTGGCACACGAAGAAATGATTTGCTCTTAAGATATGGGAAGAAAGTGAACATAATTTATATAATCTGTTTTTTGACCTTAGTAACTTTAAGATGCATGGACTTCAACTCCCAGAATTTCCCAGCCTGACTTCTATGGCTGAGGAATTCTGAGAAATGATGTCTCCACATCTTAAAGTTGCCAAGGTTGAAAACACTTAAATTAAAGAGTATTTGGTGAAATGTGTATTTCAGTACAAAATTTATCCACTGAAGTGTTCTATTTGGCTCACAAAAAAATTGAAAATAAGAGAGAAGAATGGTCCATTCTGTCCCCAGGCATTTTTTTCCCCCAGGCATTTCCGGTTTTTTTTCCTCTCTGGAAAACAGCATAACTCAAGTGTTTTCTCTAGAAGACTTGGCTTGGAAAGTGGAAGGAGCTTTACCGCTCTCATCTTTCTTTCGCGCATGCGCTAGCGGTATATGTTCGTTTGGTGACTTCCCAGCACGCTGTAGAGAATACAGCCGCGTAATTTAGGATCGTCTCAGTTCCCAAAGCCCGGGGTCTCCCTTGCCTCCCCTGCCCGCTGCCTGACCTGCCGCTGGAAACCGGCGAGGCAATTCCTGAGGGCAAAGCAGCTCCGCTAATCGGGTTGGCACCAGGCAGCGGCCGTTTCGGGTTTCAGGAGTTGGCCGTGTGTGTGTACAGTACAAATTACCGGCTCTCCAAACAGTGGCTGATGCCAGGGAGGCTGCTAGCCAAGCTGTGCCCCGGGATTCCCGCAATTGGCAGCGGATCCGCTCCTTCCCAGCCGGGCCTGTGCGCGGACCCATCTCCCCAACTTTGACCAAGAGGCCTTTCTCAAGTCCGATCGCCCAACCCCAAGAGCCCCCCAGCCCCTGGCAGAGCCGGGAAGGGAACTGTTCGCGCCTGGAGCCGCGAGGCTGCCAAAGACAAGGGCTCCCTCCCCCACTCCTCTGGGCGGCTCCCTGGGCGCTGCCGCCGCAGGTTGCCAAGCAGGCACCAGATTTCTGGTGGTGCCGCTGTGGCTGCAGCCGAGTCGGATGGCGCATCCCAACCGCCAGCCCAACTGTCAGCGCTCGGCTCCCCACTGGCCTCCCGAGACACGGAGGGATTCCCGGGGGATAACTCAGCTCGGCGAGATCTGGGCGCCCAAACGCGGTAGGAGGATCCTTCCTTTGCGAAGGAGAGATCCTCCAGTTTTTCTCTCTGGAAACTCCCAAATGTCTTACCAGGCGGGGTCAGCGATTGTCAACTGGACGCAGGAGAAAGCATCTGCAGCGCCTGCCAAATACTGGATTTGGATAATGTTGTATTTGGGCTCCAACAACAAGCTTTCAGTCCCGAGAAAACTCTATTTGATCTTCATGCGAATTTAGAGGACGGAGGGAGATTAATGCCCACCAGCAAAACTTCAACTTTATAGTATGATTGTATTCTAAGCAGTAATTATCAGATTTTACCAGACATCCACCCCCCAAAAAAACCCCTAAAATAAATTTGTTTTTAATACATGTTAATGTCCTATGATAGGTTTTAATGTCCTGCATCATCAATATAATTGTTCAGGGAATATTTTCTTTGCTCTGTAAAATGAAGTCCTCACACATATAAACGCTTAATCCTTTGTAATAAATACACAAATTAGGTTCGTTTGGTAATTTGTCATCTCCCTTTTAACCAATAGTTTAAACTAAAGATTAAGTCATTAAATCACTTCCACAGTATGATAGTAAATACCGTGATTCCCTTCCTACTTTTACCCACTTTGATTTTCATTGGCAGTCCCAATTTACACTATACTGAAATTGTTAAAACACCGGTTTACAACAGCAGATCTCAAAACCAGAAACCGCCTATATCTTTGGCAGGGTTAGTAGAAAGAGAATTCCACTTCAAGAGTAGACAGTCCCTGGCCAGCTGAAATTAAGCAGACTCGTTACACCGGGGATTTACAGCTGTTCTCACGAACGCCTTTACGGAGTCAATCAGGCTACTTCTGATCCAATTTTTCTTCAGTTTTTAAGGTGTCCCGACCCAAAGTTCAACGCCAGGACTGTCTCTTTTGGGTAGGGTTGCTGGAAGACTTCAAGCTGAGCTCCTTGTTGTGTCTTCCACACCAGTCAGGTTCCTCCTCCAGCACAGTCCCGGCGCCTTTCATCCGGGAAGATCAGGCGGTAGCGCAGAAAAGTGAGCTCACTCTTCCGACTCACCTTTTCTACGACTCCGTTCCCAAGCTGTCTCACCTCAATCGTTCTTTTTTTTTTTTTCTAATCAACAAATCCGTTTCAAGATTATTTTACCGCTTGCCCCTCCTTCCCTATTATATGAAACGGCTCCAAGGCATTTGTTTATTGAACCAAGAGTTATCCCATGTTTCGCATTTTTTTCCCGCAGTAGGAAAAGTGGTCGCTCATTTTGTAATTCTTTAACAAGGGTGGGCAGTGTGACTGCCCTACTTATTTGTAAGGTGTTTTTTTTCCTGAAATCAAGGAGAAATGATGTTCTCTCTAGTAATGGGAATAAAACTCCGTTTCAGTAAAATTATAGGACAAAATACGGGTCTCCAGCTCTCTTCTAATCAAACTAAGGAGCATTTCTACATAGGGTGAGATTAAAGTTACTCCATTCATCTGGAATAAGAACTGAAGCGTTCCTGATATCAGAGCCTGTTGCAGGGATTCCTGAGTTCATCTTCCTCCCCAAATGATTCACTGTGCTTATGTAACTGCTATTTTACCCATATATATATAATATAGTCTTCCAATATTTTGACAGACATATTGATTTATCATTAAGATTTTAATATGAAATTTTCCATATATCTTATTATGTAAAAATATGTGACACAATTGTGTCATTACAACTCTTCTTTAATTCCAGAAAACAAACTTCTAAGGGTATTGATTTCTTTATTATTTGTTCCAAGTAATTTGGTAAAAAACAACCTTGCATTATGTATGCTAAAATTTTCTGTGGAGAGAAACTTCCTGAAAAAGAAAGTATGAAAGGCATTTTAAAACCAAGGAAACATTAAAAGCATCTCAAAATGTCCTAAACTTAATAAATGAAATTCTGCTGAAATGTTAATTTTAGCTCCAAGTTATACTGAATTTAAAATTGGATGTACTGGTATAATTCTAGTTTTCAAGAAGTTATAGTGATTATAGAGACTAATAAATCATTTTACTACCAAATTTCATTGTATTGGTCTGATCCTCGAATACAATTGCATGAGAAATATAACTCAGATTTTAAGTTACTTTTTAAAAAAAAACAACCCAAGTTGTAATTTAGGTATAAAAATGTATGCTGCAGCACAATTTATTTCCATACAAGGTTCATCATGATTATTGCTGTAGATTAGTGACTGAAAAATAAATGAGACAAAAGATATATATTACCAGCATCAAATCAGATGATCATCTCCTATCTGGGTAGAATACATGCAGAACAAGAGCTTGTGAGTTACAACTTAAGTTTTCAGTTAGAGACTTATTGATGCTTTATGGATATAAATGGCTAGCTAGACTGAAAAGCAAAAGTTCCAGAACTATACTTCAGTCTGCTGGGAATGTTACTACAACATAGAAAGCATGCTATTTATTCTATAAAGCTTAAGAAAGAAACTATGAGCACATCCTTTAAGGGCTCACTTTATCCTTTTAGTGGAGCCTCTCTTGATCTGCCCCTTCTTGCATAAACAAAAATACAAAAGCTGATGCAATTTATTCTTAAGAAAATTGAAACACTCTGGTGCTAGCTGACACTTCAGCACGAAGCATATTATGGCTTCAATGGGATTTCCTTGTAGACGCATATAATGAGTTCACAGAAAAACTACAGAGGATGATGGAGATTTTCTCTCAGAACTATACATTTGCACAAACCAATGCATTTTTAAGTAGGATTTCAGAGGATTTTGTTCTAACCATCACAAATTAACCTCTGACATTTAGTCGAAGGGTTAACATATGTATTAATTGTTCTTCAATTCAAGAGAACATCTTTGGCCCCTAAAAACACTTTCATGTGGCATAGTGAAGATTATAAATGCACACAGTTGCATCCCAGCATAAACAGGTTAATAAATCATAAGAATTAGAGTTAGAGCAGGAAGCCAAGAGATCACTTTTAATGAAAACAACCATGTACAATAGCTCCAAATACAGCAATTCACAAACCAGTTGAGACTCAAATTCCAACCAAAAGCAAAGCTCAAAAGCTGAGTCCTGGAAACAGAACATTCTCTTACTTCATCGAAACTTCTTTGTGTAAAGTGCTTATCTGGTAGGTAAGTATGTAAGTAAGTGGGAAAAAGGAGAGATCAAAGCACATACACATAAAGCAGAATAGTACTTTTGAAGATAATAAAAACGCTGTGATAAGCATTATTCACAAGAAGATTTAAAAAAAAAACCAACAGAAAAATACAAGTTTTGCACATGAATACAGCAATATAACATTGATGTGTTGATAGCCTGAAACTTCTTTCCAAGTAAGGAACAAAAGGGCAACAAGTTTACACCTTAGCTTCAGGAACTTAAATTTATGCTTTACTGCACTCTTTACTGTATCATCTGTTGACAATGCTTTCAATCTGACATGGAATACAAAGCAAATTTAAACCCCAAATTCTTTTAAATATCCACTTATTTCTGTGTTTTAATTGTTTCTTCTTCATTCACAAAATGAAGAAAAATCAAATTGCAAAGAAACAGAGTTAATGTATAACTGAGGGAGACTCTACATTGTCATATAAATCTTAGTTGTAATATTCCCAATCCATAGCACAATTGTCATTTTTAATACTTTTTAGGCCCTGGGAAATTCAAGTTACTTTAATATTCCAAATTATCAAAATTACAGTAACAAAAATATAACAAGAATAAATTTTAATTAAATCTTTAATCTTAATATCAGTCTCCTGAAATCATTACATTCTGTTGCTGCTTTATTTAGTTTCCTTAACTTTTAAAAGCTGTTTATCTACTTTACTTCATCCGTTTGACACTGTCACTTTTGATCTAAACTTAATAGTTTGAAATAAGAAGGATTGAATAAGTTACTGAACAATTCTGTGTGATTTAAAAGCTTGCATACTTTAAACTTGCAAGTGTATGGGTGGGGGGAGGGTGTCTTTATTTTACAGAACAAGTGGCAAACCCAATCAATGGCAACATTTTCTTTGATTTTTATAGCTCATAACTTACAGTGCTAAAATACTTCATTTGAGATATGTATACATATTTACAAATGCACTCCAATTACACCTCACTTTTGTACATGCTAACATGAAAATAAGTCTCATTGAAATTACTAGGCTGACCCAGTATTGGTGGAATTCTAATAGGCATTCATGTAATCTTGATTCTTTTCTATTACAACAATGCTTAAGGACAACTTATTTTCAAGAAACCAGGGAGGCAAAATTTACTACAATTGTGTATAACGTTTCTTTTGGGCCTGGAGCTTGAGGCTTGAGTATGGTGTCTGTGTGTGTGTGTGCATGTGCATGTGTGCTTGTGTCATTATATAGCAATTCATATATTAACTGAATACAGCTTTAAGTATTTCACAAAATTAACAGGACTATTTCTGAGTTTATGATGGCTAACATTGAACACAGAAATTCTTACCTGAACCTGGCTCTGAACACTTTGATTTTACAACAGACAAAATATATGATAATTGTAATTATAATAATACAAAATGTTCTTTCCAAAGATACTTAGCAGGCCCAGACCAATCTTTGCCCTGTGTTTATATCTTAGAGGATAGGATTGTGTCAAGAGTCATACTTCTCCATCTTCCATTCTATGAATGTACCAAGGCAGAATGTAAGGAGATTTTGCCATTGGAGGAATTTGGCGGAATCTGTTCAAGAAGGGAAGAGGAGACACTGGGAGACGTTGTCTGACAGAGCTGCTGTGTGACATGGTTGACCGTCAGAGCAGAGATGGCAGTGGATGGCGCAATGGACGGGGTGGGCTTGATTGGCACAGGGATTGCAGGCAGTGTCTGTGTGGATGGGTGGCAGATGGTCTTGACCGGCATCCCGAAAGGTCCGTATTCTCCTGGCGAAAGGGGAATGCCACCCGCAGGCTCAATCATGCCCACGTGGGGCCATACCGAGCTGACCATGGTGCTGATCTGTTGACCGGCCATTGGGTAGCCCAGGTGGTGCATTACGGAAGCCAAGGGCAACCCACCGCCCTGGATCACTCCTTTGTAGTCTCGTCCAATGAGGTTCTCGATGGCGAAGGGATGCTTGAAACCAGGAGCTGGGCTGTAAGGCTGGAACTGAGGCAGCCTTCCTACGGCCGCTGCCGCCGCCGCCGCCACGGCTGCCGCCGAGTCTGGATGTCCTTTGGCTGCCCCTGGAGGCTGCAGGGGAGGAGGCGGCGGCGGCGGGTGATGAGGGTGGAAGTAGTGGCTCAGGTGAGGGTGTAGCACCCCTCCTGTTTTTCCTGCCGCTGCTGGCATGTGGGGCTCCGGCCGCGGCACCTTAAAGCGCTTTCTGCGCCTGAGGAAGCTGCCGTTCTCGAACATGTCCCCACAGTCCGGGTGCAGAGCCCAGAAGCTGCCTTTGCCAGGCTGGTCGGGTCGCCTCGGGATCTTAATGAAGCAGTCGTTGAAGGAGAGGTTGTGGCGGAGCGAGTTTTGCCAGCGCTGGGTGTGCTCGCGGTAGTAAGGGAAGCGCTCCATGATGAACTTGTAGATGTCGCTCAGGGGCAGCATCTTCTCGCTCGAGTGCTGGATGGCCATGGCCGTCAGCGAGATGTAAGAATAAGGAGGCTTCTGATCACTGTACGAGCTCTTGCCCGGCCGAGGCATGGCACATTCCTACCCTCTTCCGGCTGCCCTGCCCAGAAGGACCGCGCTGTTCTAAGACCAGAATGGGCCGTTCACCAGGTCAGGAGAAGAGCAGGAGGATCTGTCAAGGAGAACCGCTGGCTCTTCGGCACATTCAGTCGGCATTTCCAAGGGAGTCGGCGGACACTTTGCAACTTCTCCGCCAACACTGGTGGCGCCTTCGCCGCCTGCTTTCCCCTCACGTCGTTTTTCCCGCCAAGCTCGGCAGCCGCCGCTCCTCTTCCCTGAGCCCAAAAACTAAGCCGCTTAATTCCGAAGGCGACTCCCGGTCAAAGGTAAGAAAAAAGCCTTTCCTGAACTCCCTTTGCCCCGCCTCGGAGTCAAGCCCTCGCCAAGCGCTTCAGCCCAGAAGCGCCAGAATCCAGCCGCTCCGTTCCCTCCATCTTCGCCTCGATTCTGACCGAGCACAAGTTCCCGACGAACCACAGTGACCTCCGGGATCGCCTTCCGCCTTTCCCCGGTTTTCCTTCCCTCACACCCGTCCTTTCTCTCCTCAACCCGTCCCTTCTCTCTCGGCGAGGAGCCGCACCTAGCGCCGCTTCCTAGTTTCTGGGCTGTTTTCGCGCCGGCCGAAAGCGACGCCTGGCTGTGAGGCGGAGACTTCGGGCTCCGCTTTGAGATTCCCGGGGATGGCAAAAAAAAAAGGAAGTCCCGCGTCTTTCCCCCTCGCCGGCTTGAAGTGGAAAAGCAGAGCGACCGGACCGGTTCCTTTGAAAAAGAAGCGGTCGGAGACGGCGGATGCCGCGGAAGCCACAGCAGGCGGTGGTCGGTGCCCTTGGGCTGAAAGGCGCGGGAGCGGCCGGCGGGTTGGCTTTGGTGAAGCGGCCGGCGGGCGGCTGGGCTTGTGGCTTGACGGAGCTTCTCAGCTCGGTTTTGTGCCGGTTGCTCCGGCTCCGAGTCCGAGAGCCTCCCCCCCCCACCCCCGCCTCGCTCCGCTTCCCTCGCGTCACATGACTGGGCTCGGGGAAAGAGACGGAGCTGCGAATGGTCGCCTTCTTCTCCTGCTTCTTCGGCGGGCGAGGTGGGGGCCAGGGAGGCCCGCGGCGAAGCGAGGCGAGGCGAGGCGAAGGCGAAGCCGGAGGGAGCCTTCCACGCAAGTGGCTCCTCGTAGGCACTTTGAAGGACGGGCGGCTCGCTTTGACTCCCGGCTTGGGAATCGGATTCAGTTCCGCCCCTAGCTCGCTCCCCCGCCTAAAGCCTCGCTCGCCCTCCTCTCTGAAGACGCCTCGCGCCTGTCCTCGTTATCGCCGGCAGGACAATGTGAGAGAAAAGACCACGCCTCTCAGAGCAGGGCGATGCTGGCTGGCTCCGTTGAGGAAATCTTCCAAACTTTGAAAGTTGGTGCCCTACACTTTCTGCTAGACTAGACATAGGAAGGTATTCCAGATGTTGGGACTCTGGAAAGTGCAGAGAAGAGCAACAAAAGTGATTAGGGGGGAGGGGGGGGTCTGGATGCTAAAACAGACGAAGGACGGCTACAGGAATTGGGTAGGTCTAATCTAATAAAAAGAAGGACTAGGGGTGACAGGATAGCGCTGTTCTACAAAGACGAGGGGGCCAAACTATTTTCCAAAGCACCAAAAGGCAAGGCAAGAAACAATGGTTAGAAATTAACCAAGGAAAGAAGCAACCGAGAACTAAGGAGAAATTCCCTAAGGGTGAGAGCAATCAACCAATGGAATAGCTTGCCGTCAGAAGTTGTGGGTGCTCCATCACCCGAGGCTTTCAAAAAGAGACTGGACACCCATTTGTCTGAAATGGTATAGGGTCTCTTGCTGGAGCAAGGGTTGGACTAGAAGATCTCTATGTTCTAAGGCTGCCTTAGCCTCAGATATCATTGGCCTTGGCTCAAATCCATTTCCATGTGTTTTTTTTGTGGTGAGTGGCACAATCCACTTCACATCTTACTACCTTTCAACTAAGAACCAAGTGTTCAATTTGTCTCCAACAAGTAGCACAATCTTGCACCTTTTCTGAACTGAAAAGAGGAAGGCAGCAATTCGGAAGTCACTTTCTGGTACTAGAGATAGAATACAAAGATAGGAAAACGAAAGTTGACATCTCCATGGTGGCTGATAAGTTTATACTTGCTTTTATGGTCCTAGAGTACAACGAACCTGAAGTGCCTCTAGGTTAGCATATCGGGCCAGTAGGGAAAGGCTTAGCCTTCAGGTAAGATATGTTGAAATCAATTGGACCTCATTGTAAAGCAGCCTTCCCCCTCCAGAGCAATTAAAGCTAGAATTTATCAGCGTAGGGAGGCGGGAAGTGCTTTAAAATAATAGTATTTAGAGCTGATGGGTAAAAATTGAAATTGATGCAGAGAAACCTGAGAATTTCACCCTATCGTCTCTGAAAGGATATCTTACGTTTTTAGGCTTATGAACTAAAGAGTGTCATTTCTCTTACCCCAACCTAAGCAAAATTGGACGGCGCTCCACCGAGGAGGGTGCTTTTCAGCATTTCTGGGAGGAAAGTATATTTCTTCCGGGCGGAGAATGCAATTTTGGATAGTATCTAGAGTCACTGAATCAGCACCGAGGAAAGGTCAGAGCCAAAAGGTACAGAAAAGGTTTCTTTCAGCGCTGCGTCCATGAGCCGCTTCGCCCGTCGCAGCATAAACAAGAGCGCAAAGGAAGCAGTGGCTTGTGCAGGTGCCTTTCTGTAGCCCTGAGCTGAGACTTCCCAGCGAGGAATTTTTGGTGGTCGGAAAACAGTGACCGGATCCGGAGAATACCTTGACTGGGAAAGAAAGGCTTGAATTAGGCTTGAAAGAAAGGCAGTAATTGTGTCGCTGTCTCAACCCTGAGCGATTCGCGCCACTACCCGTTTTTCGAGCTTATTGAAATCTTCCTGCTGAATCGGTCCTGAAAGGAGGATTCTAAAGTTTGCAAGCAAAAGTAACCCAAATTAAAGGACAGCAGAGAGGACCTCACGGAACATAACACATTTTCAAGCAAATGAAAATACACATCCACAAAACAAACCATGACTGAACAACTTGTTGCACTGTTATGGGGAGAAAAAATACTGGACAAAAGCATTAATTCAGTTTTGAAATGACTCGTGAAGCAAGAACTTTCCATGAGCATTGATAAAACTATAGATGTATATAGATGATTTTTTCCCCACAGTCCAGGCAATGTGCAGAATCTAGCTGGGACAAAAAAGATTTGGGCCATAACAACAACAACAACAACAACAACAACAACAACCCTGCCATCAGTACAGTAAAATACATTTCCGCATAATTTCTTGTTTTTCTGCTACACTCTCCACCATTAGCCAACCTGGCGGGCAGAGGATCGTCTCAGTTCCCAAAGCCCGGGGTCTCCCTTGCCTCCCCTGCCCGCTGCCTGACCTGCCGCTGGAAACCGGCGAGGCAATTCCTGAGGGCAAAGCAGCTCCGCTAATCGGGTTGGCACCAGGCAGCGGCCGTTTCGGGTTTCAGGAGTTGGCCGTGTGTGTGTACAGTACAAATTACCGGCTCTCCAAACAGTGGCTGATGCCAGGGAGGCTGCTAGCCAAGCTGTGCCCCGGGATTCCCGCAATTGGCAGCGGATCCGCTCCTTCCCAGCCGGGCCTGTGCGCG
Source organism: Grayia smithii (assembly GCA_032468115.1). Classification (NCBI taxonomy): domain Eukaryota; kingdom Metazoa; phylum Chordata; class Lepidosauria; order Squamata; family Grayiidae; genus Grayia; species Grayia smithii. Next base: position 25,389 of record JANHFM010009509.1, read on the forward strand.
GACCCATCTCCCCAACTTTGACCAAGAGGCCTTTCTCAAGTCCGATCGCCCAACCCCAAGAGCCCCCCAGCCCCTGGCAGAGCCGGGAAGGGAACTGTTCGCGCCTGGAGCCGCGAGGCTGCCAAAGACAAGGGCTCCCTCCCCCACTCCTCTGGGCGGCTCCCTGGGCGCTGCCGCCGCAGGTTGCCAAGCAGGCACCAGATTTCTGGTGGTGCCGCTGTGGCTGCAGCCGAGTCGGATGGCGCATCCCAACCGCCAGCCCAACTGTCAGCGCTCGGCTCCCCACTGGCCTTCCGAGACACGGAGGGATTCCCGGGGGATAACGGGGTGCTCAGCTCGGCGGGATCGGGGCGCCCAAGGGCGGCAGGAGAGATCCTTTGCGAAAGAGAGATCCTCCAGTTTTTCTCTCTGGAAACTCCCAAGGCGGGGTCATTGACACGTGATCTCAGGAAAAAGTATTTACAACATTTGACAAATAGGGGAGGCAGTGGCATAATTAATGATCATGTGCCATCAATTAGGCGTCGACTCTTGGCTACCATATAGATTTTCTACGGGATGATATCCCCCATACTTCGAAGAGGTTTAGTCTTTATATAATGTGTCCAATGTACAATATTTTGTATGTGTTTATTTGTGCCTTGGAGTGATTTGTCCCATGAGCCAGTCTTTTGGCAATCCATGATATTCTCTGGAATCTTTTCCAACCTCAGAGTCAAAAACTGTCAATCTTCTTTCTATCCTACTTATTCAAAGTCCAACTTGTGCTTCATGGGGAAATCTTGTGCCTGCACAATTGTAATTTTTGTAGGTATATACTGTACATATATTTGCATGTGAATCTCTTTTCCAAAGGCTTTATTGCTACTCTACTACTGATTGGTGCTACCGGTTACTTGACTGCTTTTTAATGTGAACAGTTGGTCCTAAAAGGCATACTGTATATCTTCATTTTCAATGATGTGGTTTATCATCCAATAAAATTGGGGATCAATAGGGTTAACCTCTTTGCACCCAAATCACCTCCTAGCAACGGTCATTTACCCACATATTTAATTCTAATCCCATTTCAAAAAAGCAGAGATACTTCCTTCCTTCATATTTGAACTTTTGCAAAATCACCATAGCTTCAGCATTTATTCTCAGGCAGCTTCTCTGGTTCTCTTTCCTAATTTTCTATCCACCTTCAGAAGAGAAGAGATGTATTTTTCTTGTTAGATTTTGGTTCCACCCATCTACCCTTCAAGAGTTTAAGGCTGCTTTCATCTTGCCTTTATCCCTGGAGAAATAATGTTGAGCAGAAAGAACATAGGCCCAAAGTCCTATAGGATACAGTATGTCCATTCCTAAGGATGGGCCTGAACCCATCCTTAGGAATGGACCTATCTGGTCCTAATTCAGGACCTAAATCATTGCATCACATCGTCTGGTAAATTTTGTGGAACAATAAGAAAACTGTGCAAGTGATTGATCTTTTAAATGTTTCAACATTCAGAAAAATTAATTAAGATTGGGACACAAAACCCAACCTTAAATATGGCTTTTAGAAGCCAAACTCATGCCTTAGTCCAGTTTATTATCCAGTTTGCAAGGGCTTTCCAAGGCTTAATTGTGATGGGTTTCAAGTATCTTGGGATCCTGTCTGGCAGCAGGGGGTGGCAGAGCCTAAAGCCAATCTAAAGATGGATTTCCTTGTCTCTCTCCTTGGAGATATTGCTGCAAGATCCGGTCCAGATGTCTGCCTCCATTCTCTTTATTTCCCAGTAAAAGTTTCAGTAAAATCCAACATTTTAATGAGAGTCAGTGATATGGCTCCCTTATCTGCAAGATCTGATGCTCTGTTTTTGCTAATAATAATAATTTTGCTTTTTAATAATATATTACTGCTTTTAATCGTTGATCATTTTTAATATTCCTATTTTATTGTTTCTATTGTATGCTGCCCAGAGTCATGTTCTCTGAGATGGGTGGTTATATAAATCTGATAAATAAATAATTTTATAACATGTTCATATATTTTATCCAATATATATTTTATTTTATCCAAGAGTGATTTAAAAGAAAACTATACTTGTAGATAAGGAAAAGGGGGGCATCTAGGTGGTAAAACAGACTTTGCCTCTTCCATTTGGAAAGATGTCAGAAATTGCTTTAAGTCAAAGGGAAACTCAATTCTCTCCCCCCCCCCCCCCACACACACACAGCTACAAGGAACAAAGTTTTCCCTTTCTTTTGGAAAGAGTAACAACAAAAGATTGTTCATCAGCAGCCAGGTGTCACGGTGCAACTCTTGACAGCAACTGTCTTCCTTTTGAGCCAGCCAGCTCTGGAATACATTACATTAATTAAGTCTTTGGTGATTTAGCCTCCTTAGAGATAAGTCCAACAATGTAATTAAGAGCATGGTGGTTATATTAGGTATGAATATTCAAAACAGCATCAATTAATTAGCCAACAGATCTCTCTCACTGTTTCTCAATAGCCCCTTAAATCCTCTGATACATTTCAAGAGTCATTGTCAGGAAAAGAAGAGAGAATTTAAAATGTTTAACCACCCACCGTCAAACACCCACACAAACAGGGCAGAGCAGGCTTTACATGGTGCACAACATTTTTGTAATGCTGCATATTACTCTCACTCACTCTCTCCTCCCCCCCAACCCCCTGGAGCATGTACAGAAGGCAATGAAGGTGGGATTGAGTGACCCACGAAAGCCAAGATCACTTACAATTAAAGGCAGGAGCAATTGGAGTGGAAGGCCTCCCTTCCAGGCACCAGGAGGCTAATCCATTCTCCATCCTTTCAGACATGTTAGAAAGATAAATATTAAATCTGCTATCACAAAGGGAGCTGTTAAACAGATACTAAGCTGATATGCATAAAAAATTAATTAGGTAGTTTTCTCAGCTTCAAACTCCTGGACAAATAACTACTTGTAAAGTACACCTTCTGGGCATATTGAACATATGCTGGAATTATCCTTAATTGACTAATTACATAAATTACTCATTAATTTTACAGCACATCAATTATAAAAGATATATCAATTAATTTTGCATAAATTAAGACCCAAGCCCTCCCCAGAACACAAGAGAGAGAGGTTAGTGTAACAAAACATGCAGAGCAGGAGGAGAAAAAACAATGTTTGTGTATTTGTAGATGGCAATAATAATTTGTTCTGCTCTGGGCACCAAGATTTTCTTAAAGAACAACATCCTTGGCAATTAAAATAGTCCTAAAGACCACTTACGACGTGATCATGCGTGCACCAAGGCGAAACAGACCATTTAAATCAATTAGAATTGCTCTGATGGAAAATGAGAGCTTGGCAATGACAAAGTACTTAGACATTAGTAATCACAAATGATTTAACATCCACATTAAATGGCTGACTGGGTAGTAAAGCTTATTTTCCTAAGTCAGCAGGGTGCCTATAACTAAGTAAGTTATCTCTGTATATTCCAAAATAGACTTTGGCAACGATTTCACACACAATTGGTAAAAATTAATTTGACACTCCTCATACCAAACACATACATATCTATTTTCCAATAGTCTTAGGAGCATAATTTTTTGATTTTATTTTTTCACATTGTGTGAAATATAATATAGGCCTGTAAAAGTTTTTTTTAAAAAAAGAAAAGACCAAAGGAACAAATAAAAATAAAGACATGTTCCTTTATTTGTAAGGATAGTAAAGGCAAAACCATCAGTTTAATCTGTTGGGTGGTCAGTCTACATACAGTACTGTATACCAGATTGTTCTTAAATTGAGTTAATATTTCTTGGCGTTTCATTATCAGACTAAAATGAGTCTTGATGAGACAGTCTTTACGTGGTTGATATCATAGATTATTTTGTTTTGTCTGACTAATTATTAGAATAGAATATATATAGAATATATATATTCTACTTTGCTGAGAAAGAAATAATAAGAAGGGGGACCAGTATAAATCTATTTCGAGCTTTTTAGCTCTCATCAGCTAGCCATACCCTTCTGGAATAGCTGATGAGAGCTAAAAAGCTCAAAATAGATCTATACTGGTCTCCCTTATTATTATTTCTTTCTCAGCAAAATAG
>JANHFM010009512.1:22684-33271 GCA_032468115.1 Grayia smithii
GCAGGCATATACAAGGAATGAAGGAATTTGCTGAGCACTTGAGTTGTGCTCGAAACTATAAGCCGCCCTGAGTCTCCGGAGAAGGGCGGGATGTAAATAGAAATAATAATAGTAAAAAAGTAAATACAGTAGGGCTTTATAGGTCAAAGCATTATTTGGAGTTGGTGAACTTGGAATGAACTTGGAAATCTACTAGCATTTACGCCTAAACATTGGTGTAATAGTGCCCAACAATAGTGCTAATTAGTAAGCAAACTACTATATTCCATACCAGTTGCAACAGACAAGTGGGCTTCCAAAGCAGGCCAGTAGAAGACTTTGCAACAGTTTAACCAAGTGATATGTAATTTTGTGAAATCCCTGTATTCATGGTAGGGCTACACCTGAAACTAGACAAAAGCTTCTTGGCTATATTTCCACCAACCCATCCACCAATTACTCTGAGTCCAAATGTCTTCCTAGTTATGAATCTACTTCTCACAGGTAGTGCTTCCTTTTTAGTGAGTGGAAACCAAATAGCAATTCCTTGGGTTCATGATTCAGACATCAACATATGTCTGTCCCATCCAATCCCAATCCTAACCATTTCCAAACACCAAGACCAGACTGGGTGGACTATGTAATCTTCAGTATCATTTGCATACTGAGGACATATCACCTTAAACCAATAGATGACCTCTTCCATATCTTCATGCAGATGTTGAAAAGTTATAGGAGAGAATTAACCCATGAGACATCCTTAACACTATTCATTGGGTTAATCAGTCTTCCCACAAAACCAATGCCTGGAACTACTCTGTAAGGTAAGAGTGGAACCATTGTAGAATATTGTTCCAGATCCCCAGCTGGAAGGCAGTTCAGGAGGATTTTAGTGGGCACTAAAACAAAGACAGCCAAGAAATCTAAAAATACTCAGAAGAGGCATACTTTACTCAATTAGGTCTACACAAAGATATGCTGTATTGAGAATATAGTTTATTGCATTCTATCGATATTCACATGCTAGCAATAAAATGTATATGCTAAACAATGCATTTGTTAATGCATTGCTAAACAATGTATTTAGTTATGACATTTTTTCCCCCTCTTTATGCCTATAGTATAAATTTAACACTTATGGAGTTCAACCTTTTTATATGGGCTTGGAAGAGGATGGCAATGCTCATGGAGTCCTATTGCTGAACAGTAATGGAATGGGTAAGTCGTTGTTCATTTCCTAGTATCTATTCTAAACTAAATAAGTTGCCTTCACAAATCATGGGCACTTCATCACTTGAGTTTTTAAAGAAGAGATTGGACAGCCACTTGTCTGAAATGGCATAGGATATCCTGCCAGAGCAGTGGGCAAGACTAGAAAACCTCCAAGAATCCTTCCAGCTATATTCTATTCTAAACTAGTGCATATCGTATTAGTGAACATTAATTCATAGGCCGGAATGAACTCAACATGAGTTTTGTCAATCCCTGCACTGTTCATGATGCCAGTATGAAAACATCAAATACCTTTTTTTTTTGCTAAATATTTATCTATCTGTAAGCAAATCACCTAAAACAACTTACCATTTCTGTATAAAAATAAATAAATCTGTCATCACAAATGTTTTTAGCATACGTTATTCCAAGTTGAACAACAGATAACTATTATTTGTGAAATACTTTATCCAAAGCAAATAATTTGATGCAGTTACATAGTTCCTTTTGCTGGGAAATGTCTCTGTGGTTAGCAGATGAGATGCAGCACATTTCCTGAGATTTCAAGGGAGAAGATTGCATGTCAGGTTGCTTGTCTCAGAGGTGAAATGACAGAGGAGTGATTTTCATTTTTATTGATTGGTTTTATATAACAGTATTTTCAGGTCTATGCAATATTTATTTCCCCTTTGTGAATTTTCAGAGGTAAAATTCCAGCCGACTCCTGCTTTAACTTATCGTACCATTGGAGGAATTTTAGACTTTTATATGGTTTTGGGCCCAACTCCAGAACAAGTCGTTCAAGAATATACCGCAGTAAGAACCCATATTACAAAAAAATCTACTCTAAAATATGATTATAATATTCCTTATTATACCAACACAACATTGACCATATAATCCCTATTTCTTTCTTTTTGTTTGTTTGTTTTTATTAGCTCGTTGGACGTCCAGTTTTACCTCCATATTGGGGTTTGGGATTCCAATTGTGTCGATATGGATACAAAGATGATGTAGAAATATCTGAATTGTATGATAACATGAAAGCAGCTAATATCTCATATGTAAGTTATTCACAAATAAGCATTTTTTTCACAGCTTTCTATCAAAAAAAAAGAATGTCATGAAATTACTTGAGTTATGCAATTACTTGAAACTATGCATTATCATTATGCTAAATTATGGTAGCATTAAACACTTTTCTAGACTTATTAAAACATCTAAAAGCTCTGGATAAATATTTAAAATGTCAGCAATTCAAAAGAAAATTTAAAAGAGAAAGAGATCAATTGTCAATATGACAAAGTTGTAATATCAGCTATTTCTTATGGATAATAACAGCACTATCAGCCTAGAAACAAACATATATTGGGTTTATTAAATTCTAAAAGACTAATGTTAGTTGTGCAGTAATATTTTGTTCCTTGGTGTGTGTGTGTGTGTGTGTGTGTGTGTGTGTGTGTGTATGTATATATGTATGTATGTATGTATCAGGGGTGGGTTCTACTTACCTTTACTACCGGTTCTCTTCATTCACGCGCTTTGTGCGTGATCGGCATTCGCGCCAAATGCACGCTCCGCACATGCGCACTACCTGCTCTACTTGGAAAAAAACTCAAAACAAGTACTCTGCGCATGCGCAAAGCACAGAAACATAAGTACAGGCACGCGGGTGGGCCAGCTCCTGGCCGTGGAGAACCAGTTTGGTGACATCACACCGTCACCACTACTGGATTGCATGAACCGGGCCAAACAAGGAGCAACCCACCACTGGTATGTATGTATGAATATGAAAATGATAATTTTTAATGGTCTTGTTATAAAAAAAATACACATCACTTCACAAAATTAACTGTTTTCCTTAGGATGTACAATATGCCGATATTGATTACATGGAACGGCAGTTGGATTTCACTTTAAGTCCCAAATTTACAAATCTTCCAGCTCTGATTAACAGAATAAAAAGGGATGGAATGAGGTTTGTCATCATTTTGGTAAGTGATAATTGTTCAGACTAGTTGGTTAATATAACACAGACACAATTATCCATCCATCCATCTATCCATTTTTGTCCACAATCCCAGTTATGTGTATCTCTGAATGGATTGCTTTGCTTTAGTTAGATATCTGAGCACAATAGTCATTTCCTGAGACTTAAGGAATATTTCAGCCTTCTTTGATTATATAATATTCTTGACTATTTCCCCTAAAGCAGGGATGTCAAATTCACCTCATCACGGCATCGTCATGTGATGTAGCGGGGGTGGGGCCAGCACGTGACAAATCCGGCCCATGGGCCGTGAGTTTCACACCCCTGCCCTAAAGTCATTTATCTGATTTTTTTCACTTATAGATATTTTTTTCAGCAATTTTAATACAAAATTACAAGTAAAGGGAGGTACTTAGCATAGCCCCTTCCCAGTTTTTTAACATTTAGATTCCCCATATTCCATTCTAGTTGTTCTTCCTGATCAGAAATGTTTCAACTGGCAAGTCAGTATGCAAAGTACACTCCTATTTTTAAAGGCAAAGGACTTTTTTGCCTTCTCCCATTCATCCATCAGATATTATTAGTGTGTTCTTGGGTGCTTCTTAATTCAGTTTGAGCATCCAGCAAATTTCATTCCAGGTATTGTTTAATGAGTTGTATAATGATTGTCTGTTTCCTGATAACCATATCAACAATCTGTTTCCCCACCCACCCACTATTTTGATTGTGAATGTGACTGCCATTAATATGGTATCCTTTTAGGCTTCTTTTACTTTCTTTCCAATATTTTCTACCATGATTTTTCTTGTGAGTTTAAGTGAATGTGATAGAAGTACAAGTACATACATTCCTTTTATCAGCTTCTTTATCTGAATTGTGCTATTCTTTGATTGGGATTGATGCTGGAATGCTATATTTAAGCACTGAAGGTTTTCCTGTATCCTGTTTTCACTATGACCATAGTAAGGATATAAAATCTCTTAAATTTAATCTTTACTTGAGTTAAGATTTGAATGAAATACCACTTCTAAGAAAAAGAGAATCAACTATGTCTTTTTGTTCTCCTCTGCTTCAAAGTCCCATTTACACTTTCTAGCTTATCTTGTGCTCTTTACTATAGAGTAGCTTGTGAGGAAAGTCTATAGAGTCTATGACAGCCCAAAAGTGGAAACACTTTTGGACAATTTGAAATTCTTCCAAGAGAAAGGCATGTTGCCTCTTTGTAACATTGTCTTTCTATATCAGACTGACTTGCAAATTGTCAGGGAACTCTTCCATTTAATTGATCTCATTATAGAAATCTAGAACTCCAGCGTAATGGTTAAAACGTCAGCCTAGGAAGAGAGGCTGATGTTGATTATGAGTTCTAGTCCTGACTTAGGTACAAAGCTAACTGGCTGACATTGGGTCAGTCACTGCATCTTAGACATAGGAAGAAGACAATGACAAATCACTTCTCAAAACCCTTGCCAAGAAAACTGCAGAAACTTGTCCAGGTAGTCAGCAGGAATCAACACTAATTCAAAGGAAGGAAAGGAAGGAAGGGAGGGAGGGAGGAAGGAAGGAAGGAAGGAAGGAAGAAAGAAAGAAAGAAAGAAAGAAAGAAAGAAAGAAAGAAAGAAAGAAAGAAAGAAAGAAATATTGGTAGTGGTGGGATTAATTGTATTGTATTGTTTTGATTCAATTTACTGAAATCAGATGAATACCAATTGTTTGCTTTAACCCAATTTATTGAAATGACAGGAGCAGTCTATAATCCCAATAAAACAAAGTGTGAAAATGCTTCCTCTACAGAAGTAATAGGAAGTACCCCATTGATACAAACTACATTACTGTTCAACTCAACATAGTCCCTCACTCTTCCCTAACCAGGTGCAGAACTTTTAATCAAGATCAATAAAAGCCAATTTGCATAGGTTTAATTTGAGAGCCAGCATGATGTAGTAGCTAAGGTGCAGGAATGAATTAACAGGTTCTAGTCACTTAGGTACAGTGGTAACTTTGGACCAGTTTCTTTCTCTCAACCCAAAAAAGCTGCCCTCGAAATATAACTCCTCATTGCATCATGTGTTGATAGCTTCTGCATGTGAACGGAAGAGAACAGAATGCAAACAACAGCACAGGCCTGATCCAGTTTAATTGGGATTTCCTTTTCTACAAAATGGCAATATGTTTGACATACACAGAATAGAAAGGAGTTTCCAATTTGAGAGGCACACTTGGTGAATATGAACTTTTGAGATGATGGGTATTTGCTAATACCTACAAGGACCATTATATGAAAAGATCAACTGTTCAGATGAACATTTATCAAAGATCTGAATATAATGTTTATATATCCCATCTGTGCTATATATCACATAGCCTCCTCTAAAGTTTTTGTCCATGGCATCAGTGCGTGAAGTAATTATAGGGCTCTTGTGCTAACCTCATTGTCTAAGTAATCCCATTTTGACCATTGCCTCTGCCAACATTTGATTATAGATTGAAGGTTAGAAATGGAATCTTCATGCAAATGGTGAATGCCCTTTGAGTCTTCCTATTCAATTTGGGATTCATGTAAGATCCTGACCAAATGTAAGCTTTAAAAGTATGCAGTTTGAACATGACTCCCCCCAAAAAAATCATTTCACGTTTTTAGCTCCCTAGGAAAGATGAGTAGATTGGTAGGTTATAGGGATATTTTAGTCAAGAGTAGCATTTACAACTCTTTTTCTCTCCACGTGTCATTTATATGCAAGAGCGGAAATCCTCTCTTCCCTGCAGCGGATCACATTGGGAGTCTTGTATAGCAATGATGATGGCTGAGGTAATTTAGGATGGGAATGAAATTAGTCTTGCTTCTCTCATGCTGCTGTGATGGTGATAGAGTTAGGTCCCTGTCCTTTTGCCTGCATGTCCATGTGTGAAAAGGATCAAACTGATTCAATTAGGGAACCAAGGTTGTTAGAGCCAACTTATTTTCCCTTGTTGCTTCCCAGCACACATAGAGGACTTAATCTCAGCATGAGTTACTTGACAGAACTCAGCTTCGTTGCTATGGGAACAATTTTCATGAACTCCTCTAAGCAACCTCAGCCCACTCATTCCACCAGGGATCAGATGTTTGATTGACTGCTAAGTCCAACTATGGAGTAGTACTAGTCATGTCACATCTGTCATATTTCCCTAAATACCATTTTTTCCCAAAGAAAAAAAGTACACTAAATGTATCATTTCTTTTCTTTTTTTTCACTTAAGAGTTTATTTTAATTCTTGATTAAATAAGAATTTAATCCTTGATTAAATAATTCTTGATTTTTTTTTCTCTCTGCATAAATAAACACCATCATTTTTTCTCTCATTTTTTCCCCCTTTTTAAATCCAAGGCCTGGGAAACAGCACCGCTAGTAATTAGGAACCGAATGATGTTGTTTAAAGCAGTATTAATTATTGGAGCCCATGACAACCCAGGGTTACAGAAATCAAAGAAACCAGAGTAAGAGCAAGAAACTACTATTCCTTAAAGAAAAAACATCAGGGATTTACTCTTTTCTTTGTGCAATTGATACCAATGAATCAGGCAGTGATAGCAAAGTTCTGGCCACAAAGGACTAACCCTGCATATCATGAAACCTTTATCACTTTGGAGAAAGTTTCTAATTCTAGCTCATGAACATTCACTGCAAATATCAGACCATTATTTCCAGACACAGAATTCTCTGAATTCGAATGCCATGTATGGATAATAATAGTCTTTTATGTGCTGGTAGGTCTACTGAAAAAGAATAATTTCTATTTATGCGGCATCTTTCTCAGATGTAACAGGGCACCTACATTGACACTGCTCATCGTTTCTTTTCCCTGGCATCTCCTTGAAACTACCTCCACCTCTACTACTCTCTAAATGGTCAAGGAGTCATGTTGAAAATGATGGACTGTGATGCCGATGGAGATATTACAGGAAGGAGAAGATTATGGATAATTGGACAGGGGCACATTCTGCTGGATGAGCTCACTCTTCCTTAGCATGCCCCAGGCTATGGCTCATCCTGGTCAATAGGGTCCTCATGAGACATCTTAAGAAGCTTTTTGGAGCACAGGCATTTGGCAGAAAAGGAGATGATTTTGCAGATAGCTCTCTGCATTCAGTCTTTTGACAGTCTTTCTAACTGAGGAAAGCTGGTATTAACTAAGCAGATAGGGCTGGGCAAATGATTGGTATAAATGGTTCAGAGCTTTCTGAGCCTAGTACTTCTCTACTATTCATTAAAGCAGGCTCCTTTTTCAGGTTTCTTGGAAAAAAACAAAAAGAAGTTGCTTCTTTAAGAGGCACAATGAGACGTCTCTTTTAATCAGTGTCATCTTTTTTAGGCTTCTGCAAAAGTCTGAAAAAGTTGGGCAGTGTTAAGCAATAGTAGGCAGAGACTGCCATTATGTTTTCCTGAGTTCTAAACTATTTGTCACTAATCATTTTTAAGTCTATACAGCCCTAATGAATAACTGAATCAGAAACTGAATCTGAACAAACAGTGGTTGAAGATTACAAATCCCACATCTTCAGAATTGTTTCTTGTTTCCTGTAATTATTCACTGCAAAGAGACAGAATATGAAAGATTTGTGGGAATGTACTTTCAAGGCAGTTAAAAAGTTTGAGAAAAACAATGAAAATGTGAACATTTTTGTTTAGAATGGCAAGCAAAGGTGCTATCAAGTTTGATTCAGGTTTGCTTTGCTTCTATGGTTGCACCCATAGAAGAAATCGAAAAAGATTTGGCTTGAAAAAGTTTAGACAGGGCTTCTACAATGGACATTTGTTGTAATATAGTATGGTGTGTGTGTTTCTGTGTATGTGTGTGTGTGTGTATGTGTGTGTTCATTTTTCTGGTCATTTTAAGATTTTTCCCCTCCTTTAGAACCACAGATAATAGCATCTGATAATGCAAGTGCTGGATATTAATCTTGTATTTAAGTGAATTAAATCCTGAAGGAAATAATTGTGCTTTGTCTAGCTCATGCTGAGAATTATGTTTTTAAAAAGGTCCAAAGATGCATACATGTACACTTTTCAGAAAAGTTCAAACTGGAGTATTGCTTAGAAGAGTACATTATTAATAAGCAATACAAATATGCTATGCATTAATAAATAATCTGTTGTTCAAGCTGCAAAGTAGAAGTCCGGGAAAGAAATTTAGCAAGCATCTATTTAGCTATGGGTTTCACATATTCCAATTATTCTTCTAAAATGACTTGAGCTTTAGCTATGAAACATGGGCTGATGCCACCATCCATACTCACTTTATTATTTTATTAATGTTCTTAAATGTTACTTTTGACTTTGTGGTTAGCTGAAACTCAATTCTAATTAAGATTTTTGTAAGATTCAAATAAGTAGAATAAAATATCTCTTTAGTGCAGCTATCTAAATCCTTAGAATGAATGTTATGGTACATGGTAACTGCCCTAATTAAATTAAACAAAATATATATAAAACACACACTTTTGGCAGCATTTTCCTTTAGAGCAGCGTTTCTCAAACTTGGCAACTTTGAAATCTATTGAGATCAGTCTGGCTGGGTAATTCAGAAAGCTAAAGTCAACACATCAGTTGCCAAGTTTGAGAACAATTGCTTTAGAATATTGTGAATGTGACTCAAGATGTTACATGTACCTCCTAGTTGCTGAGATGCAGACAATATTATGGCTGATAACCTATACCTTCTCCATATTACTAAAAAAGCAAAATGTACCAGTCTTGATTGACCAATGGCATAAGAAGCATCAGAGATCAGTATCAGTAAGCTTACATGGTGATAACCATAGCCTTAAGAAAATTATGGTTTGGACAATAAGAGAAACAACTGGTAAAGACCAGAAATTAAGAAAAAAAAGTGGTAAAAAAAGAAAAAAACATTTTTTTTTATCTTTCAAACTAAGAGAAAGTGGAAGGATATAATACATACCAATGATCTTGTGGGGCGGAGTTTATCAGTTCATGCAGGAAGTGAATCTATCAATTTCTATCATTAAAGGTCTAAAATGTAATTCAGAAAGTATGAATTGATTTTTAGGATGATTTTTCTTTTATTAAAGGAAAATCCATAGTTTAGTGATAACTGCACATCATTCCAGTGAATATTATTATTATTATTAATTTGTTATTATTATTAATTTTATTTATATGCTGCCCTTCTCCCGAGGGACTCAGGGCAGCTCACAAGACAAATTTAAAAGACAGCATAAAATAGAATTAATAATTAATAATTTAGATTAAAAATTTAAAAAAAAACAGAAAAAAAATTCAAAAACCCGATCCCGTCAGCACATCTGATTAAAAAGCCACGTCTTCAGATCATGACAGAAGGAGCGGAGGTCAGGGGCAGTCCGGAGGTTGGTGGGTAGTTCGTTTGAGAGGGCTGGTGCACCCAAAGAGAACGCCCTTGCCCTGGGCACCACCAGCCAACATTGTCTGGCCGATGGACCCTTGAGAAGTGCAGCCCTATGTGAGCGCACAGGGCGGTGGGAGGATGGCAGAAAGTGGTCCTGCAAGTACTCTGGGCCGATGCCATGCAGGGCTTTATAGGTAAGCACTAGCACCTTGAAGCGAATCCAGAGAACCACCACCAGCCAGTGCAGCTCGTGCAGGAGAGGTGTCACACGGGAGTAACGGGAATAGTGTTAAGGGGGGAAATAGATCTTAAATTTGGGGGAAATTGTGCAATATTTTGACAGAACACTATCTGGCATCAGGAGTACTCTGCCAGGTAAAATGAATTTATGTGAACAAATGAAATAAGATGTTACATAAAAATGATCAGGTCATTCACTGACCCAAGGATGAGCAAAAGTATTGAGAATCTGCATTAAAAAAAAATTCTTTCTATCTCTCTCTCTCTCTCTCTCTCTCTCTCTCTCTCTCTCTTTTATCTATCTATCTATCTATCTATCTATCTATCTATCTATCTATCTATCTATCTATCTATCTATCTATCTGTCATGTCTCCTGCCCCTGAGCACGCCCGACCCTTAGAGGAGGAATCCAAGGATGAAGAAGAGGAACTAGCAAGGCCTCCTTCTCCAGGACCGTTCTCTTTAGTAAGGCCTCCTTCTCCAGGACCGTCCTCTTTAGAAAGACCTCCTTCTCCCTCAGCAGCCCAGCAAGAGCAGGCTGTTGTCAGCCAAGCTGGGGTTGAGCTGGAACAGCAGGTGGAGAGTGATAACAGCGGGGAGGAATTGTGGCTAGATCCAAGGGAGAGATGGGGGGCTAGATGCTTGCAACAGGGTAGTAGTAGGAGGGGCCAGGAGTAATTGAGGCAATGATTGGGCCACACTCCACAAGGTATAAAAAAGGGTGTGGCTGCACCAGGAACCTTGTGACGAACAATTGATAAAACTCTGTGGATAATTTTGGCTCTCTGTTTTGGAT
>JANHFM010009519.1:0-15875 GCA_032468115.1 Grayia smithii
AGATTCGAACCAACACTAATTGCTGGCATCTGGAACTAAGCTGAACACTTAGCCAGAGCATTAATTAGATGTGCCACCGAGACTGTTGTGTTTATGTATACCCACATAGAACAACAGAGAAATTCAGATATCTCTCAAAATATTTTCACAGAGCTGTCTACGGAGAGGGGAAGGGGGAACAAAATGAGTGTCATGACATTGTGATGCCCCAACACTTTTCTATGTGCTCATATTTACATAAGGGACACATAGCTTGCATTGTGACATTGCAATGCTCCTTCATCATTTTGATGAAACTGTCAGATGTTTTAAACTTCTGCTTTGGAAGGAAACAAATCTTCCTTACAAAACAAAATAGAGATGGTCTTCCCTGAGGAAATCATTCCATAACAATAGCAACGCAAACCACAAAAAAGGGTATCTTCATCTTATAGAATTGCTAAACCTTTAGTCAGTCCTGGAAAAGAGATTCAATACCTGGCTTAAGGATGAAAGAGGGCAGACAATGCCACAGTTGTATTCTGTCATGCTGCTTTGAATAAAATTTTAGAGTTAACTTTGGCAGCGACAAACTTGCAGAAGATAATCAGCATGGCCATCCATTTAAAATTGGTGCTGCATTTTAAGAGCGTCCATGATCTTACTATCAACCTAAAATAATAATCAAACTCGGCAAAATTGTAGATTTATGTACAATCATATCTGCCTTTTCTTCCTTCTCTGAATCTTTAAAGCAGTGATTTACCTCACTGAACAAAATATATTATAGGCATCTATTTGGTATGAAGGATTGTAGCTGCCAGCAACTTATTTTCCATGTGACAATTCCATCCAAACATCTCCTTGGTTTTGCAACAAAATGAATGAGGCTCTCTCTGCTTTAAAAAAGAAGAAGGAAGAAGAAGAAGAAGCCAATTTTTAGCTATCTTACAAGACAAAGTTATGATTGCTAACAAAGCACAAAGGAAGCACTAGGAAGTAAAACAATCGCAACTACTTTCTTAATTTAAAAAATACTTGCTTCGCAGCTCTTCCCCTGTCCTCTTATTTTATGTTATGTTAAACCTTTATATCAGTGTGCCAAATATTTCATGCATCAGAACAATACCTTGATTTAGTACATTTCCAACATTTAAGACCACTTTATCCAGTGGTGGGTTTCAAATGTTTTTACTACTGGTTCTGTGGGCATGGCTTGGTGGGCGTTGCATGGCTTGGTGGCTGTGGCTTGTGGGCGTGGCAGGGGAAGGATACTGTAAAATCTCCATTTCCTCCCAACTGGGAGTCAGCTGGAACTTGGGAGGCAGAGAATAGATGGGGGCGGGGCCAGTCAGAATTTTTACTACCAGTTCTCCGAACTACTCAAAATTTCCACTACCAATTCTCCAGAACTGGTCAGAACCTGCTGAAACCCACCTCTGACTTTTTCTGAACCCAGATGAACTATGTTTTTATCAGTGAAAATAATTAAGAAAGGCTTGCTGTCATAGCACTGCACCAAACTTTTCTATTGTACAACTGCAGCAACAATTTGAACAATAAACCCTACATTTGAATCTGTTGAGGAAAAAAAAAGTAAAACAAATTTGAGGGGTTTTTAATATGTAGGCTAATTACATTGGACAAGATATGTGTTGTAATACAAGAGCCATCTACAGAGCTAAAATGGAGAAAGATTCAGAAGAGAAGGATTATAATTTATCATTAAATAATTATGTTCACCGCAACAAGATGTGGTACTTAAATTCAACTAGGATAAACTTCAAGTGCCATTGTTTTTCTCTATCTACCGGTTTAAGTCTTTTAGCATACAATAATTCCATAAATTCATTTGTCCTGCTTAGAATTAACCTTTGAAAATCTAGAATCTTGATAATCATCCCTTTCAAATATCTTCAACTAGCAGTCATTAATGTACCACAACATTTATTTGCTTGTTTGGTTATTTACTTATTTAGATTTATTGTTTCTGCCAAACTCTAATGGATTCTAATAGAATACAAACACATACACTCACTCCCCAAAAATCCATAAAAGCAGAGAAAAAACTCAAACAGTGCAGACAGCCTGGTCTAAAATGATCTAAAATCAACACCCGGATCAACCCTCCTTCCAAAACAAAAAATGGATGGAATGGATGAAAAAAGGACATCAGATGTTTACGCTAAGCATACATTATCCCAACAGGGTACCAACAAGGCATGAATGTCATTTCAGATGCCCAGTTTAAGCAAATAGGCTTTATATTGGGCACCAGCTGTATAGGAAGATCCTGGAGGCAGAACATCACTTTGGTAACAACAGCAAATATACCATTTCATTCTGCATGGGAGAAGACAACAGTAAACCACTTCTGCATTTTTATCAAGAAAACAGACAGAGTAAAGTGACTGATGATATAGAGCCAGATGATGGGTCCTTCAGTTCAGATGACACTCCAGATGCTACTGAGAAAGACCTGAGGATCTTTTGGAGTACTAATGGTGATTATGGCATGGTGAGATGAAAGCTTTTAGGATTCTACTTGAGGAGGTTGCCATCCAGGAAAAGAAAATCTGAACCTGCCAAGATAAAATTACAGTGGGGATGTAGAACATTAGAAGCATGAACATTGTGAAAGATGAAAGGAGTTAGGCATTGCATCTTATGCATCAATGAATTGATATGGACTAAAATTGGACACTTTCAGTCAGACGATCATACTGTTTACTACTCAGGGGACACACACACACACTCACACACACATACACACACACACACATACACACACACACACATACACACACACACACATGCACACACACACACACACACACAGAAGAAATGGCATTGCTTTCATAATGAAGAAGGATATAGAACATGATTAGAGACCAATCAATGACCAAATAACATCAGTTGGACTTCATGAACAACCCTTTAATAGGAAATTATCCATGTTTATGTTCTAACCACTGATGCAGAAGAAGAGGGAACTGATGAATTATATTGTCACGTTCAATCAGAAATTCACATAACGTGCCTAGCAAGACGTACTGCTATAGTTGGAGGATGTCAAAGCTGGAAATATTAAGGAGGAAAATGTAATTGAACTACATGGCCTAGGAAACAGAAGGAAGCAGGAGAGCAATAGATCAATTTCTGCCAACCCAATTATTTCTTCATTGTTAACACTGTTTTCAAACAACCAAAATGATGCTGATATTCAAAGATGTCACCAGACGGAATACACAGAAATCAAACTAACTAGTTCAGTAGAAGGAGTTGAAAGGATTCAGTTATTACAGCAAAGTCATAGCCAGAGACTGTGAAACAGATAGTGAACTGCTGAATGGAAGAGGCATATTGAACAGCAATAGAAGAGGAATATATAAAATTTCCAGTCAAACTACACCAACAAATCCAAAGAACATAATGGCCAATGGATTGGAAAAGATCAGCCTTCATACCAATACCAGAGAAAGGAGACTCATCAAAATATTGTAAAATATCCTTAATTTCACAGACAAAAAAAATAATTCTTAGGATCATCTAACACATGTTAAAGGCCTACAAGGGAAGAAAGATGCTAGATGTTGAAACTGTTTTTTGAAAAAGCCAAAGGAGAGATTTTACATGAACAACATTGCTGATCTATGCTGAATAACTGAAAAATCCTCCCCCCCCCATTTTTTTAAAAGGTTACTATGTGATTCCTTGGTTATAAAAAGGCTTTAGATTGTATTAATCACATGAAACTGTGAAATGTGCTTATTAAAATGGAATCGTAGGACATCTCATTGTCATTATAGAAAACCTATATACATATTGGGAAACCACAGTCCAGATATAAAATAGTTAGATCAAGTTTTTATGTATATGTCTGGTAGGCTTAAAAACATTTTAAAAATATAGAAAAGTGCAAACACCTAAAACTTAACTTGAGAAGGTTGTCATAAAAAATCGTCATCCTCTTTTCTGTAGCATAAATGGGTTAAATGTCAAGCAACTTCGTTAGAATTTGAATTTGCAAAAATATACCGGAGATCTGAAATACCATTCAGTATATTTTGTCTAACTTTTTGTGCTTAATATGCAGTCTCCAGACATGTTTAAGAAGATGTAATACACCAAAACTTTGTGTGAAACATTATTCTTTGTATTTAGCTAGGTTACATTCACTCAGAATATTTGTTTCACTGGGAAACTAAAACATCTTCCTGTATATATTAGACACATTTTTATGGGAAGATTCTCATGGCTAAGCAGAAATCAAAATTTCAGACCAGGTCATTGTCAGTGCTATGACACTTTAAAAATCTCCTTTTACAGCTTGCTATTTAAACTTTATTTTTTCCCACTAAATTCCATCAGTCTATTTCAATGATACATTACCTAGTCTATGTTAAAGTTTAGTTGCTCAAGCAATCTTAAAGGAAGAAGGAAAAGTTTCCAAGAAGAAAATTACCATTATGAATGATGAATAGACAAAAAAAAATCTTGCACAAATTCCTTTTAAAGGAGGAAGGTTATGTGTGTGTGTGTGGGGGGGGGGGGGTGGAGGCAGGGGAAGGAATGCAATTTTCAAGCAATAAACCAAAACAGATAAATGCAATAGTCTCTTTTGGCAAAGAATGCTGAATCTTAGTGTGTACAGTGGCAAACAAAAATCCATTTTATTCTAGATGTGATACGCAAAGGCACTGACATTTAAATTTGAAAATCAATTTGTAATGACACTTGTTGGATTATTCTAATTGATGACTTTTTTTCCTTAACATTGAGCGCAAACAGGCAATAGCGGGTCAATACCATTACAAACAGTAACACAATCTGCTGACCTTGAGCTTAACAACATCAGCATGCAGACAGAGAGTTTTTAAGCAGGCTATTCTTACTTACTCAGGCAGCTTTACTTAACCTCGGATTTATTGCTCTTCATTGGCGTCCCAAGTTCCAACATATCTGAAAGTATCAGTTAGGAGAAATCTAGATTAATGAAATAATGCCAAGTTATTGTCCAAGTTCATTTGAAAGCCTAAATTTTCCAGTTTGACAAAATAGATATCTCACTGGCGTTATATCTGTTATGAACAATGCCATCAAACTAAAGTAAAAACTCTTTTGAATGTACTAATTCTGAATGTATTAATTTTTATCATCATCATTATCTAAAGAACTTGTCTGATCATGCAGCTCAAACAGTGTGACTCTGTGCAGCTTTCAAAAAACAACCAAAATTAACATCAAATCAACAGTAACTATAATAATCACTAAATGTTTTGGGAAATAACATTTTTCTAAAAGCCAGTAGGGTTGGGTCAACCACATTGATTTAAACATTTGCTATTTTAATTTCATAATCCTGAGTATGAGATAATAGCATTTTTCTGAAGATGCAGTTATATGGGGAGAAAGTCAGATTTAATATATAGCCAAGGTGGAAAGATGTGAGATTTAACCCATATTTTAAAATATTATTTTATCCATGTATTAATGAATGAGAATCATAAAATCCTAGAATTGGATAAAATCTTAGAATCATCAAGTCCAACCCCTTAGTCAGTAAAGGATCCAATTTAGCACCTGTAACAGATAACTATTTAACCCTCTGCTTGAAGATCTCCAGTGATAGAAAATCACCACTAGATGTGGCAACTATGATTTACACCTTAACAGTCTGAAAGTGCTTACTAACATCTTGTCTGAATCTACTTCTTTGTAGTTTTTAATCCTTTCACAGAATCCTAGATCTTGGAGGTTTTTTAGTCCAACCTCTTGTTCAAGGCAGAAGACTTTATAGCATCCTGGACAAATGTTGTCCAATCTTTTCTTAACTTGCAACGATGGTTACAGCAACACCTTCCATTGCTTCTGATTCTGACCTTGGAGGAATAGAGACTAAATAGACCCACTTTTCTATGTGACAACCATTCAAATATTTGGAGAATGAAATTCAGAAGCTCAAATAAATACTAAAAACAGGATAAATATCAATATTTTTCAAGGTTGACAAATAAATGTAACTTTGGCCCTTCTGTTTTAATTTAGGGAAGAGACTTCACATATTAGTAAATATTATGCAGTAAAGAATGTACTTGAAATGGAGAACCCAAAACAAGTTAATTTATTCTAAATGATTTACTGTTATTCATTTATACTTAGAAGGGCCATAGAACACCATGTAACAGTTTATCATTTATGGCAAGACAAGATAGTAGCTGATATCAGCTGAAGATTATAATATAATGGCGTATGGGCTTATCAGAAAGAGAATAGGTCCTAGAAATCTTGATTAGCAATCCCTGCACCCTTGTAATGAGTTTCCAGATCAGCAGGGGTGAAATTACATGCCAAAATAACATATAAATTATTCCTTGTTTAAACAGGGGTTCCTTCTAGGCTGATACCTATTTGCAGGATCATGAAGTTTCTACTTAAATATATTACTGGACAAACCTTGCATTTACTTGGTATAAATGAAGTTGGCTGTGGAGTCTTTGTTTAGGAACTGCTGATCAGCCACATAGAAGAGATGGGAAATTTGTACTGCTAGCTATTGACTATACAGTGCCCTCTGTCAATCTTGTTTAATGTATTAGTCAACCAAATAGTTTTGACCATCATATAAGATAGCTATAAAAACTAATACAGATTGACAAAATGACAATCAATAATAAATCATACCCCATGAATGCCTTCCTCAATTTCTAAGCCTACATAGCAAATCTGGTCCCCCTAAATCAATTTCCTCTAACATCCAGATATGTCAGCACTACAAGTCCAAGTATTCTCATTCAGGCTGCATACTCATTTCTCTAGCTTGAAACAAGCCAGAAGTCAGTGCAGCTAGAAAAGGTAGAGACCTCTAGAATCTTCCAAACCCTTTACTTTCTTCTGACCTGGCACTAACTGGGTGAGACCTTGGACCAGGGATTGTCAGGTAGGATGATAATTATTACTTTCTTCATTTTATTGTTCTTGTTCCATGGTCTTAGATGAAAGAGAAAGAGAGGCTAGAAAGCAGACTAGTGTATTTTGATTTAATCCAAGATAAGAATATTGAGAAACTGAGCCCTATGTCGGATGACTTTGGAACTGTCAGCAAAAAAACCCTATTGAACTTCTTATTAATAAAGCATCCCTAAGAAAATCAGACGTTCCAGTATCCAAGAAGAATTTAGAGCTATCAGAAAAATTAACAGGTGAGGTTCAATTAAGATCTGAGGAACTGCATGGCCAAGAGGCTAATAAGCCTGTCCTGCTAAGATTTTGGCTTGGATTTTGGGACACAGATGGTTAAACTGATGAAAATAATTTTTCAGTATTACTGCACCCACCCTACCTCTCTTCTACATGTGTTGGGGTATGGTACATGTGCCCCAAAAGGGAGGAACATGCAGAATGACACTGTGATGTCATTCTGATGAAAGAAATTAGATTCTTCCAACACTTAATTTGGGCTACAGCAAGGCACACTGGAACATGATATTGCTGCTTTATTCTTTGGAGGGACCAAATTAACCCTAATATTTATATTTTATAGAGCTGGACAAAGTTTCAAAGGAGCCCTTCGATTCAGCATAGAGTTAGTTCCTCACTGAAAAGTTTCTCGCTGAAGTTGATTTTCAAACTGAAATGGAGGTCTGGTTTCAAAACAGAGGTGTGGTTTGGAAATGTTTCATAATCATTCCAAGTATTTTGCAGTTCCAGAGGCTTTCTCCTTCTTCTGGGAAGTTACAGACAATGTACAACTTCAGTTTCTTATAGTAAGAATCCTACAGGTGGGCAGGGGGGCGAGGAGTGGGAAGGCAGTCAGTGGAATGACAGGCTTTCTGAGACTATGAGTCAATCAGCTCAATACTTCATTATACTTCACCTATCAAAACTTACTGGGAACAAGGCTAACATTTGCTAATACTTTGGGGTTTTCTTTCCAGTGTTCAACTTCTTTATTAAGGTTTTGTGGTAATGAAATTATAGACTTCTGGGCAGAGTACAAGGGGGTTCCATTCAATTCTCAGCATTCTAAATACAGGATAAAGGCTGCCCTTATATTTATATTCTACATGATTGGGACAGATTTCAGTCTTTTAACTAATACTTACTGAGGGAGTTTTGGGGTTTGGGTTTTTTTGTTTTTTGTTTTTGCTTTTATTACTCTAAAAGTAAGGTTGAAGTGGCAAGGCTGCAAATGCTAGTGTCCCTATGGCACTGTATCTCACTATGCCATCCAGCTTCTGCTAAACATTGTTAAACAAGCCACCAACCTGATATAATTTAATATTCCAGTAATGAAAATTCCTGGTATCCAAGCAAGGCTCAGAGGAAACTGCTTCCAGAGAGGTGGAGCAACATAAAATCAGGTAGAGCAATGGAAAATTTCATTATCTGTGAGTTTTGTTCCATGTAAGCTCTTCAGTCTGAAAGATGCTTCTTTGCTTTTAAGTCTCATTGATTTATTATTCCGAAGTAGTTATTCATATGAATGCCCTGTTTATTTGCTACCACTTTAACCTATGCTGTGATTTTTTTTATATAATCTACAAAATCCTGAAAACTTTCCATCTGAGTTAGTTTACAGGGGAATTAAAGGGAGACTTTATTTTCATTCACCATCTGTTCAGTGAATTTTGTGAAATTTATAAGGATGTAAATAACCACATTGTGTAAGCTTTCAAGTTATTATGAGGAAAGCTAGATTCATTGTTCTCTCAAGTGTGCGTTTTACTGCTTAGCTGATGCTTTCCATGACATGTGGCAAAAGAAGAAAATGAACTTTTCACTATTTACTCAGTTTCATCAATCATATGAAGAGTGCTTAAAAATGAATACAATCATTTAAGTGATTAATTCTCCATTTCTAAATCTATCACCAACTACCGCCACAGCAAAAACAGAACAAAATTGCTTCCTTCAACTAAGGATTCATTTCCTGTATTCTCTTTTTTTTCCTATATGGAAATACCCAAAAAAGACATGCAGGTCCCCCTAAATGCCAATCAAAAGTGCATACACTGCCTTGTATAACCCAAATATAACTAAAGCATCTTATCATGTATGTGAACAAAATCAACAGGTGTGTTATCGTGCAGGAGTCATCATTTTATTACAATTGAAGTGGCCCTAAGCTGTAATATATTTTGCAAATTATTGTCAACTGTTCATGTGTAATGCTTTGTCTTTGTAACATAAAAACAAGTTAGATTGCCTATAATACAGTCAATTTTGGCATGGTCTCTCTATTGATCACGGATAGGCAACCTTGTTTCTTTCATATGTTTTAGTCTTCAACCGTTACTTCTGTTGTCCCAGGTACCACCTATTCTATACCTGTGCATTTGGTTTTTCCTGCCTAAGTGCAGGAGCTTGTTTTTCTCATCTTGTTGGATAGAGCCCAATGTTCAAGTCTGTCAAGATCCTTCTGAATCTTGAGTCTCTCTTTTCTAAAGTGTTGGCAATTCCCCCAGTTTGACGTCATCTGATGGCATCTATCATCTCCTCTGGAATTCAAGTATACTATGTCCACAGTATTTCTTTGATCCACTACTTCAGTCACTTTATCAAATAAGGCAATAAGGTTTGTCTGGCATGATCTGTTTTTAACTTTAACTTTTAACTGGCTTCTAGTGATTGCTTTGTTCATTTCTTGGTGCTCACAAATCTGCTGATTGATTACCTTTTCCATGATATCACCAGGGATTGATGTCAAACTGATTGATCTGTAGTTTCTTGGATCCACTTTCCCTCCTTTTTGAAGATTAGAACCACATCAGCTGACCCTACCTTGTTTTGGAGTATAGCTTCTAATGGGTATTTCTAATCACTTACCAGTCTTCAGGCATCTACCAATAAGTTAATTGATTCCATTTGTTGAGCAAGCAGAAGAAATATTTCTGGCATTGGCAATCTTAGACTGATCATGTGGGGAAGCTGGATACTGCACAGAAATTTGTTCCAATCTTTTTTCAATCCACTTCAAGCTTCTAGAAAGAATCATCTTAAATTCATTGCTGTCTTCTTTTTGGTAACTATGGTAGTTAATAAACGAAAGAATGCAACATATTGTAAAACAAGACATTTCAATGAAAGACTTCAGAAAGAAAGACAAAAAAATGTATCTAAAGGGGAACAGTAGTGTCACAGTGCACACAGTTTATACATATTAGGTCTAACAAAGAGCACAACAAATTGTTCTTCTCTGCCACTAGAATGAGATTTTATTTTTACAGCAGTGAACTGAACATTATTCATTCGAAGGACAAGCTCTGAAAGTTCAAATAAGTAGGAAAAGTGGAAGCCCTTTCTGATATATCAAGATAGACAGATGAATGGCCAGCAAGATTTATAGATCTTGTGCACATTGACAGACTGGGATGGCAGTGAACTGCTAACAATTTACAGTTGCTTATTTTGTACCAAAAAAAAAGCAAAATGGAACTAGAGTAGAAAATACAATTGCTATTACATTCCTTTCTATGATCATAAGACTATCAAAATATAAAGCATGACAAGGGGGCAGTTCAGCCATGTGTTCGTTTTCCATCTTTATGCTTTAGGCCTTTTTCTGTTTTGTTTGCTTCTTGAGTAGCACCAAGAGAGAGATTTATTTTTGCTTAATGTCATTCTTCCTGTTTCCTCATAAGTATATTCCATCTTAGTTGCTAGCAGTTTGTATATTTCTTTTTAAATTGGTAGACTTTTGCATTAATTTAATTTTGTTTCACCAAATATATGTCTGGCATATATTATATTTGTATACATTATTTCTCAAAAATGAAGAACTATATTGATGGAATATAGTTTCGCTCTTTGGAAAAGAGCGAAAACGGAAGGATAACTGTGTTTGATCTCTGTGTTAGTCCAGATAGGATAAATTAGGTTCATTTAGCAGTGAAAGTAATCCTCCAATATCATGGTGAAGAACCTTTGTATATCCTATGGGTATAAAGCCCACCAACACTGCACAATATTTGACAGAAGTTCCTTCCACAATCAGTTAAGCTCTGCAAATGTAGGGCAACATATTCACTTAAAGTGTGGAATGGGAAAGGGCTCCCATTCGCAGGAACGTTTATCTTGTCCTGCTTCCATCTCACACCAAGTGGTAAAATACTAGAGCACCTTACAATCAGGAGTGATCAGTAAATGATTTTGCTACTGTCCTATACAAAACAAAAAGCAATAGGTGGAAGCTAATTAAAGAGGGTTCCAACCTGGAACTAAGGAACCATTTCCTGACAATGAAACAATTAACTAATAAAACAGCTCCATCGCTCCATAAATCCAAGAAAAGATTGGATAACCATCTGTCAGGAATGATATAAGGTCCCCTGCTGAATTGAAGACCTTGGTTGTCTCTTCCAACCCTATGATTCTATTCTGTTCTAAGACCAGTTTGAGAGTGTAAGCTCTTCACTATAAAAGCAATTGCAGAGAAGAAATGAGGCAATGGAACGGGAGTTTGATTGGAGGGGCATTTTTTCCTCCTCTTCATTGGTCAGTTTGATTATTTTTCCTTCCTCATTTTATTCTGAAATTATTGGGGGCTAGAATAAAGTTATTGATATGGAATTAAGAAGGTTCTAAGCTTGGGGGCAAAAAGCCCTAATAAGCAGGCATATACAAGGAGTGAAGGTATTGCTAAACACATTGATTTGTGCTTGAAATTGTAAGCCGCCCTGAGTCTCCGGAGAAGGGCGGGTTATAAGTTGAAATAAAATAAATAAATAAATAAAATAAGCTCCAATTATGGAGAATTTTGTCTAGTATCTTTTTAATCTTTTCACTGAGGAACTAGCATTTAAAAGAAAATTATAAACTCAGTTTGAATTAATCCTCTCTCAGAATCTGTTACCCAATTTCCAAAATTGTCTTTTCCTACAAAAAAAGGGCTATTTTCCATCTCATTTCCAGAATTCTTTAGAATTTCTTTAAAGTCCTTTTTTGGTGGAATTTTTTAAAATTTTACCTTACCACTATAAAGCGGAAGATGCTAATTTGGGTGAGAGTATTTTTCAATTAAATTTATCCCCCCATCATCTCTTTGGCTTTCTAAGCTTCTGAAAAAAATAGAATGGAAAAGTTCCCTTCCCAAATCTTCTCTGCCTTGGGATTTAAGCAGAGAGCCAAGGATACTGAAGACGGCAGGAGAGTTGCTTGTTCAATGGAAGGCAAATGCATTAAGGTCAGTGCAAGATCTTTTCATCCAAGCAAGAGAAATTCAACAAATGTACTCTTACAAAAAGATTTTCCACCAATTTTATACAAGACAATGATTTTAAAACTGCTAAAATAATTTGTAGAGTAGCATTAGTCTGAATTAAAGATATATACTTCTTTATAGGCTGATATCCATAAACCAGATATCTATAACTATTATGTTATTTATACTGGTTTGCCAATAGGAAAAAAAAATAGCTGCTCTTAGAACATCTGCTAATTCAACAATACTTCTAAGGAACTGGAAATTAATGCTACTTAGTATTTTCTAAAACATTTCTAACGATACCAAATCTAATCTGATCCTGGTGAATGTTTGAAGTATCAGTGATATGCTGTAATCAATTGATTTTTCTGAGTTACTAGCAGAATTTATTACAGTTCAAGAATGGTTCTTTTCTTTTCCCAACAGCTCTTCCAGTTGGAAGAGTGACCATGTAGACCTACAACATAAATTCAGATGAATAAAATTTTATGCAAGAGTTTTCACATTCAGAATTAGAAATGCAAATCATCAACATCATTACAGATTTCTTTCCAAATTGTTAAATAAATAACTTCTATTTGCACATTTTCAATTTGGGTACAAGTGTGAAATATATGAGTAGGCTAAAACACATGAAGTATGGTTGCAAGAATTGAATATGTGAAAAGAAGGACTGGGGAGACATCATAGCAGTGTTAAAATATTTGAGGGGCTGCCACAAAGATGAGGGGTGCAAACTATTTTCCAAAGTACCAGAAGACAAGAAACAACAGATGGAAATTAATCAAGGAGAGAACCAACCTAGAACTAAGGAGAAATTTTCTAACAATCAACCAGTGGAATGACTTGCCTTCAGAAGTTGTGGGCAATCCATTATTGCATGCTTTCAAAAAGAGACTGGACAATCATTTGTCTGAAATGGTATAGGTTTCCTGCTCATGCAGGGGGTTGGACTAGATGATATCCAAAGTCCCTTCCAACTTTGTTATTCTAAAGCATTAAAGGTATGAAGACTGATCCAAACTTTTATTTTCTATAGATACAATCAAATATTTGTAGTATGACATTTAGCAGCTGCAAGACAGTACATACAAGTACCACTTAATTCAGTGGGATTTACTTGTGAGTAAAGTTGTACAATCTAGTGCTAAAAGAAAGAAAGAAAGAAAGAAAGAAAGAAAGAAAGAAAGAGAAGGAGGAAGGAAGGAAGGAAAGAAAGAAAGAGAAAGAAAGAAAGAAGGAAGGAAGGAAAGAAAGAAGGAAAGAAAGAAGGAAAGAAAGAAAGAAAGAAAGAAAGAAAGAAAGAAAGAAAGAAAGAAAGAAAGAAAGAAAGAAAGAAAGAAAGAAAGATTCTCTAAACCACTTCATCTATTTCTAATATTTGGATAGCCTTTTGGACATGTTCAGTTCAGGTATGTAGCTTATATTTCATTGCTTTGCTCCCATGAGAGGTGAGTCAATGATTCAGCATGCTGAACTCCACCGAAAACAACTCAATCAGAGCCATTTGATTCAAATACCATATGGCAGTTTCACAGGCAGTAAATCTGCATTCCTCTGCACTGGAGAAAGTAGCAAGACTGCTGTGGTGCAGTGTAGGAAAAGGAAATACTGATATGTAATTCCTGGTTCTGTGGCCTCAGTACTATTGCATTGCATTAATCTAATGCATATGATTACAATATGCAACAGATTTTTTAAAAACTCATTTGAAAGTAGTTATTTTATAAACAACGTGTTAATACTACTGTATCTGAAAATCTACCCAGAAATGAATGAGCAATTGCCAATTGCTATGCCAAGATCTACTTTAGCAATACCATCCCCATTTCCCTATATTTGGACGACAGCCACTGTATACTGTGTCCATTGGGGAATGAGAAAAACCCTTCAAAATCCTTGCACATGACTGATCTCGGTCATCTCTAGTCATCTGCAACTGGCACCAAGCACATTAAGCTTTCAATGCATAATGCCAACAGTGACAGCTGCATCTAACTGGCTCACTGGGGTCAGGAAAACAACACATGCACAGTTACCAGTGGTTTTCCAAAGAATACTTTGGGCATGTGAATCATCCTTAAGGACAAATACACCTTAGCTCAATTTTCTAATTTTTTTTAACCTTTGGGGGAAGCTTAATCTTGTTTGCATGTGCTTCTAAAAGCTTCTTAAGCTTTTAGAGCTTCCTTAAAAAGAAAAGATGTTAAAAAGATTCTTTCCACTCACATTTCCACCTCATACTTTCCAGGGTATGCTGATCCCTGATTAAGCAAAATTCACTACAATAAATGCCTTTTACCAATAGGTCAAGGATGAGGTGGCTCAGTGGCTTAGACGATCAAAAGGTCGGCAATTCAGCGGTTCGAATCCCTAGTGTCACATAACAGGGTGAGCTCCCGTTACTTGTCCCAGCTTCTGCCAACCTAGCAGTTTGAAAGCACATAAAAAATGCAAGTAGAAAAATAGGGACCACCTTTGATGGGAAGGTAACAGCGTTCTGTGCAGCTTTGGCATTTAGTCATACTGGCCACATGACCACGGAGACATCTTCGGACAACGCTGACTCTTCGGCTTTGAAACGGAAATGAGCATCGCACCCTAGAGTCGGGAACGACTAGCACATATGTGCAAGGGGAACCGTTACCTTTACCTATAGTACTACTACAACAGTATTCCAAATCAACTATGATAGTTTTCTCAACATAAAGAACAGTAGCATTGTTTCACCTCTGTTCCATTAAACAGCAGTATTTTTCTTCAAAAGTCCTCCAAAAGGGTCTAGTTTTAATGGTTCCTTCCATGAATGGCTGGCTTCCCATATCCTACTGAGTCATGTGGAAGTGTTACACGTTGAGCAGTCAAGAGAACAGACTCAGATGACCCAGTCACTTAAATTTAAGGGAATTAATCTGCCTGGGATAGTTCCTTGCCCTTTTTTCCATCTTCTGACAAATTTCACAGCAGAGCTGTGAACTCCCATCTCTAGAAGCTCAGTCTGAAGCTTCAAAGACACTAAGTAGGTTTGAATGTGGACATGAAAGAAGTCATATAGTGAATAATATATCCACTACTATCAAGCCCAGAAATCAAATCTTATATATGCCTGAAATAGACAGAGAATTTCATCCCAAGCCCTGTATCTCCTACTTTTACAAATGAATGGATTTGCTGTCATCTTGACTTAGGGCAAGGCCAGCAGGCCTATTTAACATTTCGACAGCATGGTGTGGACATTCTTGGAAAATGGCAGGGCTAATTGCAGTGCCTTTACCCGAAGCAATACAGTTGTTTATTTCCTTGTTTTAGGGCTTATATAGACTGCTGGCACAGTGGTTAGAGTGCAGTATTGCAGGTTAACTCTGCTCACTGCTAGCAGTTCGATCCTGACCAGCTCAAGGTTAATTCAGCCTTACATCCTGCCAAGGTCAATAAAATGAGGATTCAAACTGTTGAGGGCAATATGCTGACTCTATAAACCACTTAGAGAGGACTGAAAAGCAACGTGAAATGGTATATAAATCTAAGTACTATTGCTAGTTTTTTTTAAAAGTTTTTTTTTTTCAATTTATATGCCGCCCTTCTCCGGAGACTCAGGGCGGCCTACAATTTCTTAAGCACAAATCAAGGTGCTTAGCAATAGCCTTCATTCTGTGTATATGCCTGCTTTTATTAGGGCTTTTGCTCCCCC
>JANHFM010009522.1:2578-14335 GCA_032468115.1 Grayia smithii
TCTATCTATCTATCTATCTATCTATCTATCTATCTATCTATCTATCTATCTATCATTTGTTGTTGTTTTTGTGCATCAGTTTGGACAGGGTTAACCATTGCTTTCTTCCAGCATGTTCCTCCACTCCCAGTTCTCATTTTCTGAATCAATTCTACAGTCCTGATGTTCCTGATGGTTTCCCAACCCTTTGAGATCAGTCAGGGTTAGCTATATGTCGATGAAGATTCTAAACCATCGAATGATTGAGGTAGAGTTGTCTGAAGTTCCATGAAGGTTGACTCATTGCAACTGGACTAACTTTGAGGAAGCTGTCTGGATGGGCAGCAAAACATCTCTCAGACTCACAACAAAATGTGTCCAGTTGCAACAATTCAACCTTCAGATAACTTCAGACAACCTTCAGTTAAGGTTAGCTAGCTACTTAGTCCAAATATTTTCATGTCAACTTTTCCTACTGATTTTATATAACTTCCTTTCTCAAATGTATGCTGCTTTTAATTAACTTTTCCACCAAGCGCAGTAGACGGCAACAGATCCCTATCAGCTGCTCTTTATGCCACAGCAGTTCCTGCATGGATGAATCACAACATGTTGAAATAAGGAAAAAAAAATAATTATCCAGATTTATTTTTGTATATCCCTAAATCACAGCAGAGGGGGATTCTGATTCTGAAACTTAAAGTTAGTTACAACTGTAATGAAAACCCGGTAGCAAGCTGAGAGTTAACTCAAACACTTAGGGACTTCAATTTCCATATTAGCCACACCTCAGCAAATCTTATTTCATTACAGGATGGCTCTCTTCCTCCAGAACCACAAGGATAATTTTAGTGATTAACTTTAAATTGGGGATAATGCATTAACATGCATTAACATAATATCAACACAATTCCTTGCAATTATTACTTAACCTGGGTCATCTCAAAAACCCTCCCTTCCTCATTTCATCTCTCTTCACAACACCTCCCCTTTATTAACCAACAGAGACAACACACACACACACACACACACACACACACACAAAGGATAATAAGTTAGAGAACTGTAAAATGAATAGTTCAATTCCTGAGGAATGGATCCTTGATTCCAGAAAGATTGGGACAGCTGAGTGAGTTTGTTGACAAGCACTGCACCGCCATCCTTATAGACCTCCACTGGGATTGCATCAAATCCTGGGACCTTGCCACTGGACAGCTGGCTGATGGCCTGTAAGGTTTCAGTCTTTGTTGGTAGAGCATCCAGGTTGTGGTTGATATCCACCTGGGGCATTCTGTCAATCACCTCATTGTTGATGCAAGATGGGTGGTTCAATACAGATTGGAAGTGTTCAGCCCATTGCTGTAGAATCAGAGTCTTCTCAGTGATGAAAGTTGCACCATCTGAATCCAGTAGGGGGTGAGGACTGAGGTCCATACAAGGATCTGAGGGCTTCGTAGAACTGTTTAACATCCTTTCTATCAGTAAACCTATGAATTTCATCTGTTTTGGTACTCAACCAGGAGTCCTGCATCTTGTGAAGCTTGCTCTGTATGGTCCTGTGAGTGTTGTTGAAGGCATTTTTCTTAACTGTTGTTGATGGGTCATTCTGATAAGACCCATTCTGTTGATGGGTTGTTCTGATAAGCTAAGTCAATGTTCATTATTTTAGTTATCAGACATCACATCATTTTCAAGCTTTGACCTTTTTCAAGCTTCTTGTTTTCATAGTCCTCCTGTAGCATGATATTGATACCTGCCTATTTTCTATCAAACAATGTATGACAATAGAAAATAAAAATTACTCTTAGTCCCTTATAAGCAAAATTAATCCAAACATGAACAGCGAGCAAGAGAGCAGGCTCATCATAACTCCAATTTGATTTTGGTCTTGTCCTTCAATACAGTATAATATTTGGCACCTGAATTTAATTAGCTGAATGTTGAAGTAGATACTTGTAACTTTAAATCTCTTTATGTTTACATTTAATATTTAGCCAAATATGTAGCTCTAGCAATAATCTTGCACACAATAAAAGCTGAAGTACGTAGATGAATGGTTCATATTAAGGAACTTTAATGAGGTATACTCAATTCCCTTAATTCATCTATTCTTCCAGTTGTGAAGCATGCTCAGAGATGCAACACAATTAAATGAAGAACTAAGAAAATAGATTAGAGAATTAGAATTTGTATCAGGACTACACCAGAATTATTGTGTGACAGATGCAGTAATTAACTTTCAAAGAAAGTAAGGAAAGGTTTCTTCAATTGGACCCAACTAGAATGGTATGAAATTTCAAGTAAATGTTAAAAGCTTTCATGTACTCTCATTCTTTTTAAAAAAATAATTCAATTCATTTGAAACAATGGTCCCATCTTTATATTATACAATATTAAGAAACTAATTGTGCAGCACTATACATTTTCTTGGTTACACATTAGACTAAGGCAAAATGTAGCCTGCTTACTTTTGAGTTAATGTCCAGTCATTGGAGTCTCTAAATTATAATTCATGATTTAATACAGTGGGAAAATCTTGCCACTTATGCTTACTCTATGACCCATCATTTAAAAAGCTGATTTAGCAGGATATATAAACCCAATCTCTGAGTTAGACTTAGATTTTGTTTTCAACAGAGGTCATTTGGACAGGCCTTCTAAATGGAGGAGGCAGTCTGGAACATAGTCATGTTTTATAGAATTTACAGGTTAAGACCAGCATTTTCAGTTGCACTTAGAAACTTATTGGCAATCAGTGCAGTTACTGCCAAATAAAATGTCATATGGCAATAATCACTCTGCTTTGCCAGTGCATAGGTTGCTGAAGTTTGGACCAACTGCAGTTCCCAGTTAGTCATTAGTGGTAGAAGCTTTAATATGAACTCATACTGTGCTTAATCAGACTCACATTTTGTCTACCTCCACGAGTGCTCCAGGGGCTACTTCTGCTGCTTCTCCTAACAGTCCTCAGTAAACCAGACAATGCCCTTAACTTTGGCTAATAGTAGGAAAATGTATGAGAGTTATTATGTCAAGCAACCTGCTGCTTCCCAATTCCAGCCAGATGCTCAATAAGCTGCCTGTCAAGATCATTGGGAAACTTTCCAAGCAGCCTTCAGAAACCATTTAATGCCTTTCTAATAGGCTCCTGCACTCTGGACTGTCCTAATCGGTTGTTCCAAACTGGGGAGGGAAAAGCAGTAACAAATTTAGTCAGGATCAGGAAGTAATCTGACCCAACAAAGGACTCATTCTAATGTCTTCTATATCCATATCATACATTATCTACTCCAAAGTAAAGGCTTGGCTTAAATGAGTCTTATTGTGTGTCTCAGATCAGATATTTAATTGGGATAATCCTGTGATTGTCATGAGGGTAATGAACTCCTGAGCTTTCCTAGAATTCAGAGCATGGAGATTAAAGTTTTGCAGTACAAGTAACTTGGGAGTAATATGTAGCCATCAGATTGATGTCATACAAAACAATGATTTTTCCTTTTGCTTTACTTTGCTTGTTCAATCCTGCCTACTAGGTGGGCCCCATCAAATTACTCCTGAGGAAAAGTGGCCTTCAACAGAAGACATCTTACCTACTCTTGTTGTAAGTAGTTCATCAAGTTATATGCTAATTTAGATCCACAGCTACTTTTCTTACAAGATAAAAATAAATAGGTTAAAAAGTTTGTCTATATTGTTTTTGGGCATTGATTTTTTATCTTACATATGATATTAAACATACATTCTAGGATGTAACTATCTTCCAGCTCCTCACCCCTGATAATAGTGTAGCTATGTGGCAAAGCTGATAAGAATCTCGTTCTCTTCCGTTGTACTAAGTAATAGCAAAATCTTCTAAAAGTCCACTCTGTATTCAGTCTTAGATAAGCCTGTCAGGCCCCATTTGTCCCTTCCACATCCTATCTTATTTTACAGCTTTCAGATGCTTCACTTGAGGAAAGTTCCGTGTTATTTTTCTGTTTTTTCCACTCAACAATTTAATTTCTTTTTCTTCTTCCTTTCTCTATCTTGTATAAGCCCCTTTAAGAAAGGAGAAACTGAATGGGGAGACAAGATAACAATTCTAAAAGAAGGTTGCAATTTTAAGGTTTGTTTGTTACCCCTTTTCATTCTATATAAAGGGATTAAAATGCTAGAGTAAAACTACAGAACATCACTATTTTAAGGCTGCAATCATCAAGGAGTTAATGGTAATGAACAATTTATTTTTGAGAAGACATGCAGGACTTTGTTGTCAATTTTGAAAATAGATCCCCATGAAGACTTAATCAAGGAAAAATAAGCTGACATATGGAATCTAAGATTGTTGTAATCAATAGAAAGAGAAGCAGGTCACAAAATCTGTCTAACATCAATACCTGGGAACATTACAGAATGAATAATAGAGAGATTTCTATGTAAAACCCTAGAAAACAATTCATTTATTAGACTTGCATGTTGCCCGTCATGCCTAGAAGTGACTCTATACAGCTTACGAACAATGCAAAATAATGGAGCAATGACCAATTTTAGCATAGATTGTTAAGAATAAATCTTGTCACACGATTCTTATTTCATGTTTTGATCAGACCATTTCTTTCATAAACAATGGGAATGCTGAAGAAATCATGTACCTTGATTTCAGCAAGGCATCTGACTAAATAGCTCATGACCTGCTATTTAGCAAACTATTCAACTGAGAGCTTGATTAAGTGGCTGCATAGCTGGCTCAAAAATCATACTGGAAAAGTGATAATCAATGGGTACTCATTACACTGAAGAGCTGGATCAAGTGGGATGCTGCAAGGACTGGTCCTGGTTTCCCTACTTTACATATTTTCATTAATGATTTGGAAGAAGAAGCTGAGGGAACATTTAACAATTCTGGAGACAATACAAAATAGAGTGGACAACCAAAACTGTGAAAGGCAAAAATAAAATTCAAAGCAATCTCACTGGAATGGAGACATGGAATGAAAGTCAGATAATGAAATTTAACAGTGACAAAGGCAAAGTTAGTGATTTAGGAACAAACATCAAATATGAAATATAAATTTAATAAATTTAATGTAAAAAGGTAAAAAGGTAAAATTACCTGACGTGGTAATTTTACTTGTGAAAAAGATCTTGAAACACTATTTGATTCAAAACTAAATTTAGCCTGACATCTAATGTCTGAAAAAATAAATAAGCAAAGGCAGTATTAGGTTGCATCAGTATAACATACAGTAATTGTTCCACTCAATTTTTTAAATCAGATCCCACTTTGAGTACTGTGTTCATTTTTCAGTTCTATATTTTAAGCGGATTCATAAAATTACAATAGGTTCAAATAATTGCAACAAAAATAAGCAGGAGACTAAAACATGAGTCCTATGATGAGCAATTGAAAGAGCTAGAAACATTTAATTAAAAAAAAAAAAGTTGGGGGTGATAGCTGAAAATACATTATAAGGAGAAAAAAGTAGAAACCTATTTTTCTTGCTTTGGATTTCAGGAAACAGAATAATGAATTTAAATTATAGGAAGGCAGATGTTAAAAAAAATGTCTCAACAGTTAACCAATTACCCAGAGTAATCATGGGTTCCTCTTTATTTGGTATCTTCCAACAGAGCTAAAGAGTCATTTGTCTGGGATCCTTAACTGAGATTCTTACACTGTGCAGAAGATTGAATTCTATGAACTCCATGATTCTAATTCACATTTCACTTAGTGAAAATTAAAACTAATGAATTATAGCTAATACAATTATTCTCCATGTATAATATATAATAATGTACTCCCTCTTTCACAATAAAAATTACAATACATCATAAATTTTTGGATGGGCTCTGAAGAGACCAGATACAGGACTGAGGTCATATGTTTTGTATCCCCAGTGCACAGATTAAATAAATAGTTAAATAATATTTTAAAATGGATTTGATATACTGTATTAGAGCCCTTGGTGCTCTCTGAGCTTGGTTGTTTTCTTGCAGATGTTTCATTGCCAAACTACCTATGAAAATGATAAACTATCATATATCAAAAACATCTCACAAACCACCAACAGACTATTACAACCACATAGCATCCACATCGCACATAAACCATCTAGAATAATCTAGAAAAATATGCTACATGAACCAAAAGACCAGCAGTCTCCCTTAAAGCACAAAACAAACAAAACAAAACAAAAGAGTCATCTACAACATACAGTGTAAAGACAACAATTATGTAGGATAAACAGAAACAAAACTAGCAGAGTGCATCCATGAACATTAACCAACAGCCTGAAGACATACAAAATACAGAACAACAGAATTGGAAGGGACCTTGGTGGTCTTCTACTCCAACCCTCTGTTCAAGCAGGAGATCCTATAACATTCTGGACAAATGCCTATCCAATCTCTTCTTAAAAACCTCCAGGGATGTTTTTGCTTTTGGCATAACTTTCATGAGAACAGATTCAGCATTTTGTCTAAGTATTTTCTCTGAAAAACATTTAGCACAACTGTCCCGTCAAGGAATGACCAAGATCATGCCTACCAACACTGACAGGGCAAGCCACTAGTATATAAAATGAGAACAAATCCCTATTAACATTGATGATGTTACCTAGTTTGGTAACGTCTGCAAGAGAACAACCAAGCTTAGAGAGCACCAAAGACTCCACATTTCAACCCTGAGTTACAAATATTCTCTTTTATCGATGCTGCACTTCATATATTCTACCATATTAAAGTATAGATATCTGTTGAGGGTTAAAATCGGCATTTAAAGTTTCTTAAAACTCTTTTCCTTGAGAATTAATTGTTCTTTCCAGATGGCTGAATCTGAAATGCATGGTTACTTTTATACTTTTCTATTGTGGAAGATGACTGATGCTCTAGGGCTTCACTCCTTCATTTAACCAAGGAGAAGCTACAAAACAAGCTACTGGACCATTAGCCGAAATCAATTAGTTAGACAAAACCAAGCATTTAGTGAAAGAGACTCTTGGAGGCTAAATGTTTCTCAGAGAAAATATTTGGTCAAAATGTTGAATATGTTCTCATTAAGGCTATGCCAAAAAACAAAAACAAAAAGCAAAGCAAAACAAAACAACAGCAACAGCAATGATAACAACAAAACAAGAAAAGCTTAAGAGGGATTTAACCCAAATGTATTCCAACTGCTTTAAGTAACATAAAGATGAAGCATGGATGGCTACTTCTTCAGCTGTTTTTGTTTTGTTTTGAGTAGATTATTAATAATAAAACAAATATGCAGTATTATTAAAATTCATTAGATAATATGCTTAACTAGCTGATCATGCTGATTAGGCCATTTGTTGCAGAGACAGAGCAGTTCAAAAGTTGCTTTTCTGCAATTCAATGCAAGGATAAAAGTTTGCCCCCAAAGGAAAAAAAATCTAAATAACTAAATAGCTCAACTAAATAACAGATTCCTATCAAAGATTAGTGAGAAGGTCATTCTGAGATGCTACAGCTGTAATAACATAGATGATAACTTAGACCTGTCAAGAAAGCATTGCCGAGACAAGAAATGTGAATAATTTTGATAAGCTTTCTTTCAGCATCTCAGCAGCTAAGTAGTTATCCAGCCCAAAGTACATGTGGAATCATGTTCATCACTTATCTACAAAAATTGAGGTGAGGAGGATGGAAAAAGTTCACAAAATAAAATACACAGTATATAATACCTTTAGACTTAGACTTAGTCTTTAGACTTCTAAAGACACACATGGCTTCTATTTCTTTATGGGGACCCAGCAGTGCCAGAATCTTATGAAGGGAAAAAATACCAGTGTTTACAGGTAGTCCTCAACTTATGACCACAATTAAGCCCAACATTCCTGTTGCTAAGTGAGACAATTGTTATGTGACTTTTGTCCAATTTCCTGCTGCAGTTGTTAAGCAAATAACCGCAGTTATAAAATTGGTAACACAGTTACCAGTTATCTGGCTTCTCCATTGACTTTGCTTGTCAGAAGTTTGCAAAAGGTGGTCATATGACCCTGGGACACTGCAACCATCATAAATATGACTCAGTTGCCAAGCACCTGAATTTTGATCAGATGACCATGGGGATAATGCAACAGTTGTAAGCAGTGGTGGGTTTCAAATTTTTTTACTACCGGTTCTGTGGGTGTGGCTTGGTGGGTATGGCTTGGTGGGC
The DNA here is from genome assembly GCA_032468115.1 of Grayia smithii. Classification (NCBI taxonomy): domain Eukaryota; kingdom Metazoa; phylum Chordata; class Lepidosauria; order Squamata; family Grayiidae; genus Grayia; species Grayia smithii. The sequence goes on from JANHFM010009522.1 coordinate 10,716, forward strand.
ATGGCAGGAGAAGGATACTGTAAAATCTCCATTCCCGCCCCACTCCAGGGGAAGGACACTGTAAAATCTCCATTCCCTCCCCAATCCAGGTGAAGATTACTGCAAAATACCCATTTCCTCCCAATCAACTGGGACTCAGGAGGCAGAGAATAGATGGGGGCGGGGCCAGTCACAATTTTTACTACCGGTTCTATGAACTACTCAAAATTTCTGCTATCAGTTCTCCAGAACTGTCAGAACCTGCTGAAACCCACCTCTGGTTGTAAGTGTCATAAATCCTTTCTTTCAATTCTGTTGTAATAGTTGTAATTTCAAATGGTCACTAAACAAACTGTTATTAAATGAAGGACTAACTGCCTATGATGCTATTTCCAAAGGAATCCCCTTATAATTATTAATTCCATATTCAGTGTTAGGGTTAGAGCAGGGGTCGGCAACCTTAAACACTCAAAGAACTACTTGGAACTTTCCTACAGAAAAAAACCCACACCGGGAGCCACAAAACCTGGGCCAACTCGATGTCACGCACTCCCACCCAGTCACATGACTCCCTAGCCATGCCTATTCAGCCACAAAACCATTCTCTATGTCTCTCTCCCCATCTCCCTCTCTCTCCGTATCTCTGTGTCTCTGTCCCTATCTTCCCTTCTCTCCCTGTCTGTGTTTTTATCCCTCTGTATCTCTCTCTCTTCCTCTCTGTCATCCCCTCTCTATGTATCACTCTGTATGTGTCTCTCTATGTCTCTCTCTGTGTGTGTGTGTGATTGTCTTTCTCCCCCCCTCCCTTCAGGCAACTGTCCTCTCCCCACCTCTCCTCTCATAAAACCTTGGACAGCTGTGGCTGAGCCAGGAGTGTGTGATTGCTTGGGGAGAGCCTCCTCAAGCAACCCCCAAAGTGCAGCAAAGGCGCGCGCGGGCTGGGCAGCTGCTCACTTAGGAGGGTCTTAACAGGACACAGCTTCTCTCCTGTACTAATGCTCTGGCCATTGCTCTTCAGCTGAGTGCGGAGGATGCAAACTCCAACCCGAAGCAGCAGGAAGCGAAGGCTGCTTTTTACATGCAAATGTAGCATGAAGGCAGGCAAAGGGCAGCTTCGCTCTTGCACTCTCTGACGACTCTCCTCCTCTCGTGACTCTCTCGAGATTTGGGAATGTGCACATACATGGGGAGACTCTCCTCAAGCGAGTGCCAAAGCTCAGGAAAGGTGCGCATGGGGTGGGCAGCCCCAGCTGGCTTGGGGGTCACGAGAGGAGCAGCGGGGGAGGAGATTGCAGGAGGGAAGCAGCCCTGTACCTGTCTTCATGACACATTTGTGCATAAGGCAGCCCTCATTTCCTGCCTCTTAGGGCTGGAGTCCAAAGAAGAGGGGTGGGGTCAGCCAGTGATGGGACTGGGAGCCGCAGCAGAGGGCCCAAAGAGCCGCAGGTTGCTGACCCCTGGGTTAGAGAAATGATCAACCCAAACCAAAAGCAGAACACTGAGGCAGTTAGATTCCTCAAAGAACATGATTATTGGAAACATCATATCAGCACAGCTAATGAAAACCAACTCTAAAAGTTTCCCTGGTTTTCACCTAATTAAAAAGAGCAAAGTTCCCCCTCCCAGATGTCACCAGTCACATTGTCCAATGAATATAGCTGGCAGGCTGCTTGGTTTTTCTTCTCCTCCCTCAGCAGCCACCTTTTGAGATGACCTTGGTTCCCACAGGAAAACTTTTTGTTTTGACTGGTAGCCGGTCTCTCTACTTATCCCCTCTCCTCCCCCTTTCAAATTTCATGGCAACTATGAGGCAGAAAAAGATGGTTCCAGCCAGGTCATCTTCAGAGTTGACATTCAGGTCATTAAATTATTTACTCACATATCTCAGTGTTAGGAGGCCTTTGTGCTGTGCTTCAGTTGCACCTATTTTGAAGGCTCTATCTTACACATGCCATGATACTTCTCATATGGACTACTCTAATGTGTCATACCTTAAGCTATCCTTGAAGAGCATTCGGAAGCTTCAGCTGGTGCAAAATGTGGCAGCACAGACAATTTTGTACATATGCCCTTAGGACTGTACACATTACAGCTCTATTGCATGAGTTACATTGGTTACCAGTCAGTGTCAGGCTTCAGTTCAAAGTACAGTTACAACCTTTAAAGCCATACAAAGCTAAGTTATTTGATAGTCTACCTTTCCTTGGTTACACCATCCCATCCCATCAGGGTTGACAGGAGCGGCATTTTATGGGTTCATCCGCTATGGAGTTCTGATGTAAACCAGGAGCAAAGCTTTCTTTGTGACACATGCCCTTTGAAACATCATTTCCTCTGAGGTGAAATTGTCCCCAATACTATTGACACCCCAGAAGTTCTTCAAACTTGGTTCTTTCAGTGAAACTGTGAATCCCATGGAAATAGAGAGCCTGCAAAATGGTTGTATTGTATGTAGGATTCCGAATGTATTCATGTTTTTGTTTTATATTTATAGCTTTAATTGTTCTAATTTATTTTAATGGTTTTAATGGTTCTGATTATTCCTATTTTTTAAAATCTGTGTATGGTACTCAGAATCACAGATATGAGATCAATGGCTACATGAATTCGACAAATAAATAGTATCTATCACAGGCTCTGAAACTTTTGTTTTATTTTTTAAATCAGGGCTATTTTTGTTTTGCTTTGTGTTGTTTGTTTTTTGTTTAATGTTTCTGATAAGTCATAAATGAAGCTCTTGTACAAAATAAAATAAAATAATTTACACTCTCTTGAAGGAAGTCCTTCTAAGACTTTTGTTTTAGTTCTTCAATTGAACCAAATTCACTCTACCAGAATGCATAGAAAATGTACATCACAATTGAATAGTACGTTTACAGGGATGTAGATAGATAGGAAATATATACTTTTAAGCCTTTGTGGAAGGGTCTGGCTTTGCCTTGAAGTGCTTCAAGCTGTGAAAGTCTTATGAGGTGCTGTGTTTTTCCTCCATGAAATACTTTATGAAGTTCTGAAGCCCTTGTGTGAGTTCCACTGGCATCTGTTGCTCATATGTAGAAGTTTCTTCTGGCTGTTACAAATGTCAGAGGAGTCATTAAAATAAAGAAACAATGCTGCTTTATTGTTAGAAGTACTTAAGTACTCTTTTATGAAGCAACCTCAAAAGTTTTCACAAAGTTTCACTGGAGTAAAACACTCCTTTGAAGCTTTGCACAGTCCTAATTTATAATTCATAAAAATCTAAACCATTACAAGAAAATATAATATCTAGCTATGGTTTATTTCTATATAGTTTATTTCAAGAAGTAATAGAATAAATGGATAAAAATACAAATGGATATGATTCTAAAGCATGAGTTCTTTGCTTCATAATCTCTTAGTTCAGAACCATTTACACAAGCTATTTTGCAATATTTTGAATACAGACACTTTATTGAAGATTGAATTTTGTGTGAAAAAATGACTATTTATCTCTAGGATAAATAGCCACGGTCACCTTCAGATGTCTTTCTGAAATTCCAACTTGTTGATTTGTTCTGTAGATTTGTGTATAGTTACCAGCAAGTGCATCCCATTTGGACTCAGAGAAACGTATAAGTTTAGTCTAGTGTACCCTACCCTACCCTACCCTACCCTACCCT
>JANHFM010009530.1:55794-70727 GCA_032468115.1 Grayia smithii
ATCTTTGCTCCTTCTGCCGCGACCTGAAGACGTGGCTATTTCACCAAATGGGCTAGGGCTGACTTCGATTTTAATTGGCTTTTATATATGTTTTAGTCTTATTGTTTTTATTGTTATCTTCTAATATGGTTTGTTGTTTGTTTTTATTGTTATGAGCTGCCCTGAGTCCTTCAGGAGAAGGGCGGCATATAATTTGAATAAACTCTAACTCTAACTCTAACTCTAACTCTACTACAAGTAGGATAAGTATACTTGCTTCATTCTATCCCTACTAATGCTTCTGTTTCATTTGCAATGTGTGCAGTGGTTAATATATCCCCATGTTGGTCACTGTTCTCTGGTCATTTTATTCCAGGTTGCTGGGATGAATGCCCCTTCTGAATGCCCCTTGTGTTCTCTGAGTTGGATAAACATCAGTCTTGGGAGTTGGGAAGAAATCAAGTACTCAATGTTGAGTTTGTCATCAATTATCCAGAAGAAGTACAAGACGACTCAGTTGATGGAGGCTCCAATTCTGAAAAACTGTCAAGTTAAAGAGCATACCAAACCCAAGAACACACAAATCACCAACAAACTTAATTGGGTGTGACCCATGCTGGCCTACAGTATATCAATGCAACCATCAATGCATTCCCTTCTTTAAGAATCTCAGTTTCATGCTTTCATGTCTTTATCTGTGTTATCTGGGTCTTGGCTTGTTGATCCCAGACTGGTTGAGTATCTTTCCATGATACTCTTTGGCATTAGCCTCTACAGACAAGACTTTGCTTTCTGGTTTAGTATTGCTGGTGCTTTGGTATGCTTCCTGGTATGCCAGAACTCTAGCTGCTGAAACCTTTAAACCTGAAAGTAAACTCCATGCAATCCCATCCCACTTGCTTATGCAGCCTAGAAAAGGGCACCTTTAGTTAGAAATAAATGTACACTGATCAGAACATGTCCAAACCAAAAGCCACACATATGTCCAGTATTTCATCACTGTCTCATGCTCTGGTATTGCATTTTGGAGGGGATAACTGCTGAAACAATCAGCAGAAGCTGATGGGTGCTGATATGTTTGAAAGGTATACAGCAAACATATTCCCATTTTTGTGACATAGATCTCTGAGTAATTGGATAAATTTGTGGGTGTCAATACTGCATCAGTGAAAAAGGTGGGTGGAAAAAAATGACAGCTATGTAAATTTGAGGGTAGGATAGAGATATTCAACACACACGAAAAGGTGAAGAGACAGAGACAGAGAAACTTTGACTGGAAGACTTGCTCAGGAAAGTAGTTGGCTTTCCTAGGCTGACTGGGTGAAGAAGCAGCAGTCTGCCCACTGAGGACCATGATAAGTTTGTTCCAGGTGAAACATCTCACAGTCATTATGTTCTCAGTAGATGAAGAGGTTGAAATCTAGAAAGAGTCTTCTTAAGGTTACTTCATTTCTAGCTAGGTTCAGCATGGAAGACAAGTAGCTTAACAATGCAATGAAGACTTACCTAAGAGAGGACTGAGAACTCAAAATGAAGTTTTCTTCTTAAATTGAGCCATTTGTCCTTTGCCAATCTAATTTACTTCACAATGTTGCTGTAAGGGCAAAATATAGGAAGTAATAATTATATATCATAGTCTGGGCTTTAATACAATGTTCTCTAATTTGCACTTATGAAACTAAAGCAGGAGTGGGAAACTTTTGTTAACTAGCAGCATAAATGCAGCAATGAGTAGGAAGAAGATAGAGTAGGAAGTGGGGAAAGCATTATGAATATGGGGAAGGCAATATTTTTTCTCTCTCTTGGATTTTCAGACAAATGAGGGTTATCAGTTTTCAGTTTGTGCTAAGATGATTTTAAGGCTTACAACAGACATTTCCTAGTATCGATTTCTAACATTTGTTATTGAAATGGGCTACCAAAATGACAATAGAGAGTTGGAAGTTGCTTATAAAGGCATCCAAATGAAGGTGGTGGTGCAGTCATGTGATCAAAGACTCTCCCTTTAAAAATGTGTATTGCTTATGCACATAAAAAGAGGACTGTCTTTGATCTTATAACTGGGAGAGATTTTGAAATAAAACTTGACTTTTTAAAAAATATCCTCCATGTACAAGCACCTGATTGACTATGATCTGGGAACCACAGTTTATCTACTGTTACTACTAGGAAAACAACAACAACATAGTTATACATTGATATCTATCTAGCATATAAATTTGCTCTACAGCTTGCAGCTTACCAAATGCATATATTATTGGAAATACACTAAGTTGTGAATATCACAAGGAATGCACATAAGTAACTAGGAATTTTGTGCTGACGTTAACTAAAATCTTGAACTGAGGTGGGAATAGGAAAAAGTTTAAGATTAGGAAATGAGAAACTGAATGAAATAAAACTTGACAGGTTCAACCATCACTGCTTGAATTTCTCAAATGAAAAATGGGAGGAAAATGTAGTAAACCAATCAATTCTGTTCTTCATGAGTCAGCTTGATAGTTCACCCCTCTGCCTGTTTACTGCCAATTTCTCTTTTCTATCCCAGCTTACACAGCAGGTGATAATAATGGTACCTAGGACTACCACATATTATGCCAACAGCATTTCAAAGAGCAGACGTTATGCCCCTGAAGTACCACATAGTGCAGGGTTCAGCAATGATTGCTAGTGAATCAATCAAACTAAAGCTGCATTTTGTTTGTCTTCCTGAAAACTTTTTGCCATTCCATTCAGGACAAGTTAATAGACTTATGGCTAGGCACTGAAGAATGCCAAGATCCAGTCTGCATCCCAATCTTGTAAACAATCCCAATTTTGTAAAACAAAACAAAACAGCAATGTAGCTCAGTGTTCTTAGATTAGATTTGAGTGCAAATCCTTACTTAGGTTATCTATAGTAAGAGGATCACTCAATAAAGAAAGAGAGTGATGAAGCACCTAATTATTAAAATCAGCCAGAAGGAAAGGAAAGACAAATTGGTGGGTTCCTTGAATCACAGAAACGGCTACAGTGTAGGATTAGTCTGAAAGATAATGCAGTAGAGTTGGGTTAGGATTGCTGTTTTCATGAAGACATTTTTTTTGTTTTGGTTTGTTTTTCACCAAAACCGTAATGCTATGCATTTGACAGAGAATGAAGCTAGTAGAATGGGACTTTATAGATGAAAGGTTGTTTGTCTACTACCAGTACATATGGGTCCTGTATAACTAGTTTAAAGACTACAAAGTGCCAGAAAAAAGTGTTTTGGCAAGATTGGAAGAATATCTGAGACAATTTCCACACGCAGGTTAACCACACATTAGGATTAGGGAAAACATCTTGTGAACCGAGGTTTCTTCTCTAGGTTGCTGCCAAATTATATTTTTTAAGGTGATATACAGAGAAAAGTATTAAACACATAAGAATAAATGATGCACTCTAAAATAAATTTACATCAAGACAAATTTTGTTTCTGTTCTGTTGACCTGCTCACTTCTTGGTTGCAGCTCTGCATGCCAGTTTAGAAGATGAGTCTTGCATGCCATTCAGCAGGCAAATGCGTCTCTTACCCAGGGAAAAGTAAAAGTAACTATCTTGCATTTGAAAGTTGGCCTTTTTGAACAGATCGCAGGAAGAAAGGATGGCTATGACAGAGACAGTGACATGGAAGAGTCCAAAGCTTGTCTGAAAGAAAATGAAAGAAAGGAGGCAGGAAGAGTAATTAAAAAGTTAAAAATAGGTCAGCAGACCAGGCATTTTGGAACGGGCAAAGTATCTGTATTAATAATTAGTCAGGAAGATCAAATGCACCATATGGAGGTAGATTAGTTTTTTCCGTTAGTAATATTTTATGTTTTATTATGTTCACGAGTGGTCTAAAGTTATTGTGAGTAAGATGGACATCCATAGAAGTCTCTTCCATCAGTCAGTCAACCAATCAATCAACCAACAGTCTGCCACTTTGCATTCTTAGAAGGTTCATCTGAAGAGACACCTGGGTATGAAAATGAAAGTTTCAATTTAAGTCTTCACAAAGATTGGACAAGATCCTAGAGAATTCTGGACATGTATTAAACTTTTGTGCCTTCATGTCTCTGGCCTACTGATTTACTAATCAATATACCAAAATCCTTCAGTATTTTTAATTATACTGGTCTTTGACTGTAATAAACATTGAGGGACTTGACTATACCAAAATGGTACTCGTTATCCTATTTCTGCTCAAATGTATAAATATGATTATATTTAATGGTACTAATATTTAAATAAATACAAATAAAATATACTTCCTATGATAAACACTTTATCAACATTTATATGACATATAATTTTAAATTGGAACTCTCATGAGTCAGTGTACAGCTTTTATATGTAATTACCGCTATCACATCTTGTTTGCAAAAATCCAGAAATCCACTAGATGGCAGCAAAGGTATACTAAATACTGAAAATATTAGATATTTGTTGCTATCCAGTGAGCATCTGTATTATTGCATCACAGATATAATCCTAAATATTATGGCTGCTTATTTGATGAAATAAATAATTAGAGAGAATGATACAGTAGTAGTAATAACAATAGTAGTATAATAATAATAACAATTTGTGATTGTGATCAAAGTAATGAAATTTATTTATTATATTATTTATAAAATTTATTGACCAACCATCTAATCATAAGGTAAGTCTGGGTAGCTTACAGTTACATATACAGTCAAAACATAAAAAGTTAAAATCATTAAAATCAAGGATACATGGGAAGGGCAGTGGCAGAATGGGGAAGGTGGGATCTGTTATTACTTAATCATCTATCTCCATTGCACTGTTCCCCCACTGGGGCCCCAAGCCAACTGGCAGAGCTAAGTCTTTAGGACCTTATGAAAAGTTAGGAGGGTTGGAACCAACCTCACATGGGGGTGGGGAGAACAAGTTGTTCCAGAGGGCAGGAGCAACAGCAGAGAAGGCTCTCCTCCTGGACCCTGCCAGCCAGAATAATTGTGACCTGCAGCATGCCTCCTCTATCCCAGTAGGGTGAGAAGTCTGTCAAGTAATCTGGACCCATGCCATGAAAGGCTTTAAAAAGTTTACCAATACTTTGCATTTCCCCTGGAACCAGACTGGTAACCAATGTAACTCACGGAGCAGTGGTGCTACAGGGGCCATTCTTGGGGTTCCCAAATCTGCCCACTGCCGCACTCTACACCAGGTGTACTTTCTGAATGTTCTTCAAGGGTAGCCCCATCTAGAGCGTATTACAATAGTCAAGCTATGAGATGATTAGAGACTGAATGACTGAATGCAAGGAGTCCTGATCCAGGAAAGGTTGCAACTGGTGCACAATATGAAGTTGTGCAAAGGCTCTCCTAGACACAACTGCCACCTGTTCCTCAAACAGGATTCACGTGTCAGGAAGAAGTTGCAGACTGGATCTTTGTGGGGTAGTGTTACCCCATCCAGAATCAAAGATAAAATCCCAGATTCCCGCATACCAGAGGTTCTGATCAGTTCTGGAGAACTGGTAGCGAAAATTTGGAGTAGTTTGGAGAACTGGTAAATGCCACCTCTGACTTGCCCCACCCCCATCTATTCTCTGCCTCCCAAGTCCCAGATGATTGGGAGGAAATGGGGATTTTGCAGTAAACTTCACCTGGATTGAGGAGGGAATGGAGATTTTATAGTATTCTTCCCCTGCCATGCCTACCAAGCCATGCCATGCCACGCCCACCAAGCCACACCCACAGAACCGGTAGTAAAAAAATTTGAAACCCACCACTGTTGCATACCCAAAGCCATTTAGTCCTGCCAGGGTTCAGTCGAAGACTGTTGTCCCTCATCCTGGTCCCCACAGCCTCCAGGCATTGCGAGAGGACGGTCACAGCATCACTTGGGTCACAAATAAAGCTCAAGTGTAAAAAAAAAGAAAGAAAAGAGAATAATTAGTTTAATTCTTTAATCTATTATTAAATCTAGACCACGCAGAAAAATATTGTACCATTTTATCACTTTTAGAATAGAAAAGCATTTTAAAATTAATAAACAACGTATAACTCTTAAATCCAATCTTTAACCTTAGGAGTGCAGTATTTTTCCCAACTACACAGACCCATCCTTTTGATGTAGCCACTGTTAAAAAAACCTCTCATAAAATATATTTTTGGAGTATAGGCTTGATCTCTTTGGAACTAGATTAACTCAATCTTTTTCATATAAGATGCCAATTTATTCCTACTGTTTATCTACTTGTCTTGATTGTGTTTTTTCCACTATCTCCTTACCCAATCACATGGTAACTGTGATCCAGGTCTGACTGATATAACTCTGTGACTCTGCATCCACCCCATCTTAATAATACCCTGCCATTTCTGATACTATAAGTCTTTGAACTACAACCCTGTTTTCTCCCATTATAATCTGAAGAAAAATAATGTATCTGTTTAAAATATATGTGGACTCATTCTCCTCAAAAAATTATCTACCTTTCACTCTCCCATTAAAGTGTGGGGTTTTTTTCTCTGTAGTTTTACTTCTCTTATTTGCTTATGGGGTTTTTTAAAGGTATTTTTGACTGAAAAGTTTGTTTTCCTTTACCTCTTGATTAGCAGCCCATATGGCAGACAATTAAAAATACACAGGCCTTGTGATCAATACCCACATATTTCTGTGGTGAAGGCTCAAATCCAAAGCATATCCTTGTTGATCTGAAGTGCCAACTTTGGGACACATCTTTCCTTCCAATTGCCATTTGTCCCTTTGGCTTCAGCTTTTAGTTCTACATGGATCTTATTAACATATGCCTGCTGTCTATATTTTATCCAGTGGAAGGAGATGTGTATCCTCTCCTTACTTTCTTCTCATTCAGTATTAATCCTTCTCACTAACTTGCTCCTTTAGAATGTACCTGTGCTTTTATGGTTCTTCTTCCTTTGAAAATGCTAACAGTTATCTAATGCAGGCAAAAAAGCTATCAGAGAGAAGGATAAATTTACTTGGTGTGAAAAACCATAACCAAAATTAAAATTAAAAAGGAAACCACCATAACTTAAAGTAAAGAACCTGCCTCCCCATTTATCTATTGTATTTTCCAGATTAATCTTAGAAAATAAAAATGATGAGTAGTTTGTTGTTAAAGTTGTCTAATCTGAGCTGCAAAAGTCTGGAGAACCATTAAATGGCAACAGAGAGATTCAAAATACAGATTCAGAGACTCTAGTGGGCATTTGTATCTTGGCAGCCTAAATTTAATTGCTGTACCAGCATTTTATTTGTAAGTGCTCTCACACCAGTAAAAAAAAGATACTGATAAACTGAGGATTAACAGTGATGGAGATACTCTCATGAGTTAAAAGTAACAGGAGTAATTCATCATTTTGTCCTCTGGTAAACTTGATTTGGGCCTGACAATACCTATTGTGGCAGCCATTTTGTCAATGTGCAAGTCTCAACAAGGCAGCCATTATCTTTCATGGCATGCTTTCAAAATATCAGATATGGTCACTATTATGTACCCGTGGTACTAGTAAAGTAATAACAGTAGTGGGGTTTATAAAAGACACTGCCTAGAGTTTCTCTTGTCTATCCTTTTGCCGGGAAATAATCTTTGCATTCAACAGAGTTCATTTCAGAGATGATATGTTTAGAAAAGCAATATTTTAAAATATAATGGAGTTGGCTATGTCAAAACCTATTCCATATTTTTAATAGAACCACCTGGCATTCTGGGGGCAGGGGTGGGAAATGGGCTTAATTTTGTTCAACATTTGCCCTTTCTCCTCTGAGAAGATTCTCCTGATTATAAGAATAGCAGGCTTTTTTTCATACAGACAATTAAAAAAACCAGAAAATAAAATGCAGGTTATTATGACTAATTTGGGTTTTTAATGCATCCATATTTTATTTCAACATTAGATTACATCATGAAAGACATTTTATATTGTTTTGCCTATGGTTAGAAATTATGTCTGCTTAATCAATTCCATTATGCATTCACCCAGCCATGACACATCAAAGGCTAAGAAGAGATGTTGAAAAAGAACAGCAACAAAAAAAAGCAACTTTACTTGTTTAAAATGCTCCCCATTCAGATCAAGATGCAGAGCACTAAATATTAATTATTTTAAATAAATATCAAGCCTCTCCAAATAATACAAATAATTGGCAGAGTTGACTGCCCATTGCCCGGTTCCTAACAGCTGGTGACACTGGCACCCAGCACCTTCTCAGCAGCCTTTGAGATAATGACTTGGGCATCTGCCGGTGAGTGTTTGCAACTGCCCACAGAATTTACAACTCACAAGTGGGCTACAGAGGCTCTGACAGAACTTTTTTATGCAAGGTCTTTGAAATTTATTAATGTAATGCAAACACAAGCCTTCCAACCCATTAAATTGTTGATGTTATGCGAATCCACTCTGGAATTGCAGATCCTCATTAACATTATTTGCATGTTAATCTGCATCTTTTTAATTAGTGATATTATTTATGCACATAATTTTCGCCTACTGGTGCCAAGGCTGAAGCGCATTAATTAATCTACTGAGATGCCAAACTGTTTATTTTTCCTCCATACTTTTATTTGTTTACATGGTGTTTTGGATTCAGGGAAAAATAAAAAAAAATAAAAAGCCTGAAGAATAAAAGCAGAAAGACAAGATTAACTAAAAGCACTTTTTGTTTTCATAATTTAAATTGTAATATTAGCCAAATGTTGTGTTTCTTCCCTCAGAGATCGGTTATTCAGTTACATTACCTTGATGTATTATTAAAATTTATAATGGACTCTGGAGGCTTTTTTTTAGTTCTCTCCTTCATTTACAGAATATACTCAATGTTATTTTAATCTTCATACAACGCTGCCATGCATAGGCAATGATCGGTTTTCCCTGGCGTCTCTCTAGTGCTGCTCCACTTTGCACAACTGATAAACATTTAAATAAGCCTTTTCCAAAAAGAAAAAAAAGAAAAAGAAGAAAATCCTAGCATGCTAAAATCATTAACCCATTAATGGAGTATGGCATTTGCTTTCTCTCTGAGTCAACCAAAGCCCCTCTTTTGATATACAGAACTGAAACGATCCCAACTCTTGTACATGGACCTGTGAACAATGCTGAATGCTGATATAATTTCATTCTTCCCACTCAATTGAACAGTTGCACATTCCAAGGGCAGCCTTTCAAAAGGTTAGATTCCTTAGAGGAAAAGCTTTTGGAGATTTGGGCGTAAGATGTATTCTGAGCAGTTTGTGTATATGAACTTTGCCACGCTGCGTCCTATTGGGAATGCAAACTGATCCCCAGTGGAGAACAGACCTGACCTGCTGATCCTTTACGTCACTCCGATTGACTCTGTTTGCAAACCACAGCCTGGCATGTGAGGAAGGGTGGGGGAGCAGCGGAGAGCCAGCTTCTTCAGTCACAATGAGAGGAATGGAGACAGCGCTGACAAGTGTTTACCTCTTGATGCAGAAGTTCACAGGATGAAAAATAATATTTCCACAGACAGCACTAGTGGTACCCATGAATTTCTCTACCTGCAATAAATCAGCAGCAACTTTGAGCAATAGGACCACCTTCAGAAACACACAAAGAATTTTCTCAATGTATTTTTTGGCCCCTATATGTAAAAAAATGTTTTCTATCTCTTTCCCTGCCAATTTGCACTATAATCTTGTTTAAACCAAGTCAGAGCCAGCAGTAGAAAATCCTGGGAAACATTTGTGCCATTACCAGCATATTTTCTTCTGAAGTGCCCTGATCCAGAAACGTGATTGTTTCTATACTGTATTTTTTAGAAGTCAAAGTTCAGTAGCAGTGTAAAATGTATATTAATAATTATATGTGCATCATTTTTTAAAAAAAAATACAGAGGAGATAAATGAAAAAGGACAGGAGCAAAACAGATGGCTGAGCTATCATCAGAATATAAGCACATATATTTGTCATTCAAACTGTAAAGCTAAAGTGCCTTGTATGCTTTTCCATGAAGGCTTTAATGGAATCTCTTCATTCAGTTGGCCATGGATATGATTATATACCATGGAGCCACAAATATACCATGACAGAAGCATTGAGATGAGATTTCTTTCACCCCAACATATGTATGGTCAATTCAAAGCAAAACAAGTCCCAGGGGGCTCTCATCTTTCTGAAATTCATCTTCATTTACATTATCTGATATCACGCCTGTCTCTGGTAAGTTGTCTGTTGAAGAAAAGTTAATATTTCTTCAGAATGTGCAGGAGAAAGTGGCATCCCAGATGAAAGTTGGGGAAGAGATTGAGGCAATCAGCTCTGTTATAGAAGGCATGTCTCTTGCTAAGGATATGTCAGAATCCATGCCATTTGAAGTCCAAAAGGCTGGTGATTGCTGAGGTTGCTGGAACAAAATAAATCTGCATGTCTGACTTCAAGAGTTTGCAGGGTCAGGACTTCTCCCCTAGAATAATTTGGCCTTTTCAGGATGAGAGGAAGAGAGAGGGCCCTCGCTTTCCAGATATATGTCTGCCTTTTGATTTCCTTCAGGGATGTTTTGCAACTGAGATTTCCCCCTCTGAATAGAATGTCTTATGCAGCAGGATCTTAATACTAACTCTTGACTTCATCTTTTTACCAAGCTCTTTGAATTACACTTCAGACACTGAATGCAGTAAGATCTGATTATGAACAGTGGAATATACTATCCCTAATAGCATTTTATCTGTGATTAAAAAGAGGCTATTATTTGTATGTTCTAGTCAGCTTTTTAAAAGCATAAGACCAGCTCCACCAATTAGTGATTCAAAACGATTACATCTAAAAAAATAAATAAATCTAGATCTATAGGAAGGGGACTATGGAGAACAATTCCATCAGGGCAATGCAAATTCAAATTCATGTAGCAGGTTAATTCAATGGGCCTTATGATATCTGTATGGGTAATAGGATAGGACAGTAGTGAAATCCACTGCGAGTTGCCACTGGTTCGCTGCTTGTGCATGCACAGTGTGCACCAAAGGTGTGCTTCACATGGAAAAAGGAGCCCTTTGAAGGTAAGTAGAACAGCAAGGGGGAAACAGCTGTGCCATGTGATTTAGATTCGCTAGAAAGCAGGATTCCCTGCTTTCTAGAGAATGTAAATCATGCGGCACAGATGATCGTCGGAAATACCAGTTCGAATGAACCGGTAGCTTTTTTTTTTAGTACCGGTTTGCCTGAACCGGTGCAAACTGGTAGCATTTCACCCCTGGGATAGTGATGGATAACACTGGACATTTTTTTTCATAAGCTTTGCTTCCTGAAAAACGTTTGATGATTATGATAAAACCCCTTCCAAACTGAATACAATTTCAGAATGACTGCATCATGCAGGAATCTTGAGAAATATGAAATAAACTTTCAAAGTCTATGATATATTTAATTGCAGAATGTTTCCAGCAATCTACATGAGTTCAACAGGGCTAAAAAATGTTTTGCTGTTGATTTTCATTTGTACCCAGTGTTTGCTGCATCTCACTGCAGTGTCCAATAATAATCAGCAAATATTGATGGATTCCAGTTGCCCAGAAACCATGTTCATCACTGATTGCACCTAGAGTTTTGAGAAAGAAGTCCAAGTGTAAATGCAGAAAGTGAATCTTCAAGTGACATATTGTTCTTCTTGGTTTTGTATGCTGAAAGACATTTGTCAATCAGCTGAATGTAGTTTGGTGCTGAAAAGAGCATCCTTGAATGCTTTCCAGATGATTTTCTCTGGCTCTACTAACAGATATTGAAACCATTTGTCATTGCTGATGTATTTGATCTGTGGACCAACAAATTGCCTTCCTTAATCTTGGCATCACTTATTCTTAGAGACATCTGTCTCAAATAACTAAAACCTTCATCTTCGTTGTTCATCGCTTTCACAAATTTTTTCACCAATCTGAGTAGTATCTGAAGCAGAAGAAAAATACCTTTGTGAGGTTAACAAGTGGTGCCACATTTTTCTGTCCTGGAACCAATTCTTTCAGAGTGGCCATTTCTTTTTAACATAATGCAACTCTCTCTTGTGGTTGTCCCATTCACATACTGTATGTAACAATCAAGTATTTGGTATAGCAGAGCTGCATTCCAAGCAGCAGAGCCACAACTTTTAGATCTCTACAGATATTCTAGTTGTATTGAGTGTACTGAATGAGGTTCAACAACATTTCCATGTTTCTTTCATGTATGCAGCGTAGCCATCAGGTACTGAAGGGTGTACATTGTCATTGTGTAATAAGATCACTTTAAGGCTTAATAATGATGAATCAGTAAAGAGTCATCATTCGTGGATCATGCTCACAAACCAAAGCTGTGAACAAGCCATCAATAAAACATGTTACAAAGAACTTTATTAAATCATCTTGCTGTCTTTGAAAGACAGAAATTTGTGTATCTTATAACCTCAATTCTAACCCTAGGGAGTCTATCATAAAGCATAACATAAGCAAAAGCAATTATTGACTCCTTTATTGGGGTAATATTTCAAAGCATCTGATTTTTTTTACCTATTTTTTTTAAGTTTTAGAGGAAAAAATCATGTACAACATGGAAAAGTCATAGGCAGTTAAAAACAAAGCTGATCAAGGACAGGATTTCTAAATATCACCACAAATACTAGATACTGTGACATAATACTTATTTGTTTGTTTGTTTAATATCTTGCCTTTATTATTTTTACAAATAACTCAAGGTGGAGATCATATCCAACACCCCTTTCTCTTCCTCCCCCCCCCCCAATAACAACCATGTGAGGTGGGTTGCGCTGCGAGAGAGTGACTGATTCAAGGTCACCCAAATCGCTTTCATGGCTAAGAACTAGAACTCATGGTCTCCTGCTTTCTAGCCTGATGCCTTAACCCAGGGGTGAGCAATTATGGCTCTTTTACAACTTGTGGACTTCAATTCCCAGAATTCCTGTGCCAGAATGGTTGGCTCAAGAATTCTGGGAGTTAAAGTCCACAGATCTTGAAAGAGCCATAATTGCCCACCTCTGCCTTAACCACTAGGCCAAACTGGATCTGTAACCTTAGAAAAGCTCAAAAACGAATTAATGAGAGCAATAAGAAGTAAATTTGGATATTATGTGTCAGAAGCGATGGACAACTAAACAGTAACAGTAATAACTGCATATAGTTGTAGAATAAGATTACTATTACTATTTGCATCTGACACAATGTAACTCATGCAATTAGTCTTTGAAGTACTACAAATCTTTTTTTATTTTTGTTAGTTACTATTAAAACTATCAAGCCTGGAGCATTTTAATGATCATAGATTTTCAAGAAGAAATGCATACTAAAAATCTTAGAAAGGTATTTTTTTCCACATAAAAATAAAAGGCTTTATTGATAGTATCAGCATCTAACATGTTCAACACAGCTACCTATAAACATGATTAAAAAGATTTTGGCTTCCTACATCTGATTTTACAAATGCACAGATGTTAACAAAAATTAATATTAGGATATGTAGATTGAATTTCAGTAAAATCTTGATAGACCCTGACACAGTTCTCAACGCAAGAACCAGAGAAGATTAAATGTTGCATTTTTGTACTTACATAATGATAGTGCACTTTAGTTTTAACAATACAGCAAGGGTGTCAAACTGGATTTCTTTGAGGGCCAGTTCAACACTGTAGTTTTCCTCTACGAGGGGCGGGGGGAGAAGGAGAAAGGACATTCTGCTGTCAAAACGGGGCACGAGGGGTCATGTGTGCCCCCCCCACCACATTTTGGCTGGCAGGGTGTTGTAGAATGCAGTCCAGGCTGACAATGGGGTATGGGAAGGGGCTACATGTGGCCCTCATGCCCCATTTTGGCTGCCAGGGGCACCCTGGGCTGGTTCTTTGCTATTTCTGGGCCGGCCCCACAGGCCAGATTTAAGCACCCCATGGGCCGGATCTGGCCCATGGGCCTTGAGTTTGACACCCCTGCAATACTCAGTCTCCATTCATGTTTTGAATGCATTAATTCATCACACAGTTGTGTATTTAAAATACTGCAGATTTCAATAATATTACCACCTCTTACAATACTAGACAACACAGTATCAACAGTAGAGACCTTCAAATTTCTAGGTTTTACCATATCTCAAGACCTAAAATGGACACCTAACATCAAAAACATCATCAAAAAAGCACAACAAAGAATGTTCTGTCTGTGCCAATTCAGCTTGATTGCTGAGAAATGAAAGATTGAGAAACACTGTGTTATGTAGCCAGCAGGGGTGGGTTCTACCCACCTTTGCTACGTTCTCTTCGTGCATGTGCGTGCATGCATGTGCGTGCACGCGTGTGTGTGAAATTTGCACGTAAACCGCGCTACCGCGCCTGCGCAGAAAACTTATTTTCTGAAAAAGCACCAAAAAAGCGCTCTGCGCATGCGCAGAGAGCTAATTTCAGTGACTTTTTAAAAAAAAGGTGAGTTGGGGCGCGCGGGTCCCGGGTCCGGGACGCTGCGAACCGGTTCGGTGACGTCACACCACTACCTATTCGCGCGAACCGGACCGAACCGGGAGCAACTCACCACTGGTAGCCAGGTAACAAAACATTCAGAAACCAACCCACAAGATGAGAGATTAGATTATCAGATTCGCCAAACAAGCCATTTGCATTGGACAGTTGGGACAAATGGTTTATACAAATACAAACACTGGCTGGGTCACTGCTGATGCTTTTAAGAAGTGGATCCAATGGGGGAGCTTCTCTACTGGAGGTCGTTAATTAAAAGTTAATGCCACCTCCCCACCCCCACATGGGTCCGGTTCCATTCTTTCTCATCTTGTCTCCTTCATTTTGTTTAATGGTTTTACTTCCTGCGTTTTTATAATGGATGATTTTTTGGGGGTAGTTTTATATAAGAATGAAGAATGTTCTTTCTGCGCCAACTCAGAAAGCTCAAACTGCCCAAGGAGCTGCTGATCCAGTTCTACAGAGGAATCATTGAGTCTGTCATCTGCACCTCTATAACTGT
>JANHFM010009530.1:81569-95761 GCA_032468115.1 Grayia smithii
ATACCATTGTTAGAAATTTCCCCCATCTTTATTCTTTTTCCTATCTTGGGAGTCCCATGATTGTTGGTTATGTAAATAACTATCTGGAATTGTATCATTTTCAAAAAAAGACTCCAACGATGGATCCATGTGGGCGTTAAAATCTCCTGCCAAAATTAAAGGTGTTTTTGTAATTTTTTTCTGTATATCTAATATCTTTACCTCTAATGTCTCCCACAGATCTCCCATTGCGAGATTAATGTATACATTTATAAATACCATTGACCTCCCTCCATATGCCAAATGGATTGCTTGAAAAAATAAAGGGCCAGATCTCGTTTCCCTTCCATCCTAATTCAGCTTTTACCAAAATGCACAGCCCTCCTGAGGCTCTTCCCTTTATAGCTACCCTCTTTGCTGGCAGCTGCCAAATATTAAACCCAGTGAGCTCAAAGGGGGCCTCTTCACCATTAACCCAATTCTCTTCAAGGCAATTACATGATACCTGTTTAGAAATTTAATACAGTCATTTGTGCACCAACTGCCTCTCCATCCTGCCACATTCCAAGAGAAGAAGTGTACTCTTGAAGAAGGTAATTGCTTGCTATTTCCTAGTCAGGCTTCTTGAATATCTCCTCCTCCCATCCTTCCCCATTTATGCTAACACACCCATTTAATCGCCTGAACTCCATAGAAGTCTGTTTAGGCATCGTTTCTCTGCCTGTTATTTTTGGGCTTTCAGATCCATGAGCTCTATTAATCTCTGCCTCCACAATAAATGATTTTACCGTGCTTACATCGATCCTTGGTATCATTTCTGCCACTGAGGGGGACTAGGAGATTCCTTCCTGGGTACCTTCCATCTCTGGTGTTCATCTGACATCACTTAGCACTATCAGGTCAGCTATCTCTGGCACTTTGTGCTGTAAAGTCACGGGCGTCTGGCTTCCTGAATTTATAAGCTGCTGACTCTCCAGAACTGCATCATGCCTTGATGGGGATGGAACAATCGACACCAAAGGAGCGGCAGAGGAAATGGTCTGCTTCAGTAGCTTCCTCATCTCTTTCAGTTTTTTTAGTATTTCTTCCTGCTTCGTTAATGAAAGTAAGGAAAAAAATTCTACGCAGGCAAAATCGAATGTCTCATCTTGCATTAAGCCATTTGAAGGAAGTTTCCCCTTAGCTGGATCCAAATCCTCAGCCGACATTTCCTTTGTAATGTTAAATCTCCTCCCTGGTTCAATTAACTTACTTTCCCTATTTGGTTTACTTTTCATGTCAGCTGTCCCATGCACGGCAATGTTCTCCCTGGATGCTTTCTGGATCAGCAGGCTGACTTTGCTACTGAAAAAAACTCGGGTTGGTAAAATATGATAAAAAGCCAAGAATCCTCTCATTCGCATGAGCAGGCTTGGAAAGAGCTGTTGTTTGAACTTGAGGAGAATTCTGGAATAATTATCGCATTGTGGAAGATATTCATATGCTGCCAAATCTATTGCCCCTTGTCACTCCGAGTAAGCTGTGACAAAGAGGTTACAATCCATCTTTTTGAAGTCCATCTATCCTCATTTGTCTCAGAATTATATATGTTCAATACAATCTGCTCCTTCAACAATCGCCTGATTTCCCCATACACACACACACCCTCCTGTCCCATGGTATTTCAGGCCCAACCAGCTCACCATCTTTTTTTCTTCCGCAATTACAGCCAATATGCTGTCTCCTTACTCCTTCCCTCTGTTGCACCATTGATGGTGTCTAACCAGGTCGTTCTGTCTGGCAGCCAATCGAAATTACCTGTGGCTTTACCATCTGCACCGCAGCAATAAGATTGATCACAGAGTCCAACTTTGATCGCACCTCTGCAAACTGGTCAAAAATGGCCAAGACTGTCTGAGAAGTGAGTATGCTGTGCTGGCCGATAAAATCCTTTATACTGTCATTTAGCTGGTTTTCGAGCCCTAAAGCTAATCCACTGTGATTGTAAAACTCCAACTCTAGTCCCTTATCCCTGCACGGAACTGATTCTCTTAAAGTTGCTGAGTCATTTGCCATCTGATCGCGCGGGAGGATTAACAAGCCTCTTAACTGACTCTCTCCGGCCTGCGCCTGCAGATCCCATTCCAGGGAAGAATCCTCAAACAATGCCAAGGCCTCGCAGCTGTCTGGCAGGGGAAGGGGGAAAGATGCATGATTTACTGTTGATAATATCGGCTGACAGAATCCGTCAATTTTCTGTTGTTTTTGTGGATTGGTTCTGTCTTCATTACTATTAGGTGAACACTGTGCTTTATTTCTTTTCTTCCCCTTGGAAGAGGCCATTAATGCAATTTTCCTAGAACTGCTGCTGCTGCTCCTGCCTCCCGACGTCAGGAAAGTTCCGAAAATATCTTTACCTGCTGGTTCACTCGATTCCTTTTCTCTTTAGGCTGGCAGTCTTCCACATACTAGTCTTTATCAGGCTTGGAGAGCTGCCAGGCCGATATCTTCCAAATGCCACTCTGTAGCAAAATACTTGGCAGGAAGTCAGGAACATTATATTTTTATATAATATACTAAAAGTAATAGTTAGATATAAAGATTAGATGTTGAAAGATGGTGAAACTATGTATGTTTTAATAATATTGTTATTGTCATTGGAATGGGGGACTAGAATGTTGAACAACTAAATAATGTCTATATTTTATCACAAATACGTATAACATTATAATTACATAAGTATGATCTAAATAACAAATAATATTAATACTACCATTACTACTTGTATTTAAATGAATGATACTCAGATGCCTCACTGTTTATGTATTTATATGTATGTATGTATGTATATAAAGTTATCCACTTTCACATGCTCACTAGTCCAATTTCATGTCTATGAGTCATATTCATTTGGAAAGTGTAGCCCAATTATAAAATAGTTCCTTGCATTCAACTGCAAAATCTGTTTTAGTTTATTAAGAAGAAAAAGCTATTGGAATTATGCTATTCCAATGATTTCACAAACTACTTCTATTCATCTAATCATTTCACAAAACATAATTCCTCACGTTGCCAAAGTACATTTCTCTCCTACAACAGATGAACACAGCTGGCTCCCTGGAAAAATATAAATTAGGACAATGATGCTATTTTTAATTATTGCACATATGATTGGGTAATTTCCAAATGAAGTTATAAAATAGAATCTGTATTTTATGTAAAAAAATAAATTCATAATCTGAAAAGAATATCATTTGTAGCATAAATTAGATCTTTATTCAGATATGGATCCCAGTGACTTCAATGGTGCTTATTCCTGGCTAAGTGAGCATTGGATTACACTGTACCTAAATTTGCACTATTATAAGCATCCCTAATACTTTGCAGTTTCTCTAACTGCAAAGAAGCCGTTTTGGGAGGCTTTTTTCCTCCTTCCCAACTGTTTTGGGAGGCTTTCCCCCCCTCCAGCAGTTTTGGGAGGCTTTTTTCCCTCTCCCAGCCATTTTGGAAGGTGACAGTTTTTTCCCTTCCAGCGCTGTTTTGGGATTTGAGGCCAAAAGGGGGGGGGGTCAGTGTGCATGCATGGGAAGGAAGGAGCAGGGATCATGTACACATGCACCGGAGGTCATGTGCGTATGTGCAGGGGGTGTGGTGTGCGGGAGGGGCACTGCATTATGGGTATGGGCACGTGCGCACATGCGATAGCACGTGTGCGCATGCTTTTGGCACCTGAGGAAAAAAAGGTTAGCCATCACTGTACTAGCCCAATCAAATCAACTCAAGAAGATGATCTACCAGAAGATCAACCAAAAATTGATTATTTCCACAATATATCATCATCACCATTCCCAGTGAGACACTGGGATGTGGTTGTGGGGCTTGTGTGCTCTGAGGAAGATGAGAGCTATGCCAGAGGTTCAAGCATATAGGACAAGTTTCATCGGAGGAATCAGACAAAGTGTGTCTCAACCATAAAAAATATGGTGAAACATAAATTTCAAAAAACCATGCCACTCTTGGACATCACCTGGGTTAACAAGATCCACACTAGATGTTGGAGTTCCTGGACATCTGTTCAAAAATGGGCTACAGGATTCAGGACTGTTGGCTGAGCAACCCGGGACAGCAGCTGCAAAACTACTGGACGAAAAGGTGTTTTACCTGTCGCAAATATACAGTGACTGAAACAAAAAATAATGATCTGTTATTACAGATAAAGTCCAGCAAGAAGAAGATATTTAAAATGAATGCACCAATTCTGGAAAAATAACATTCAGAATTAGAAATAACAGAACAGAGGTTAGAAGATAAACCCTGATTGATAATATGAAATAATATTCACAGAAGCAGAATTGGAAGAACTGCAAAGATAAATTCAGTGCAAAGAAATCAAAACCTTGCCAGAAGTAACTCAGATTGTAGTGGTAAACCAGGGGGAGTTGACAGTTGAGGAATCCAGCAGAGCTATACAATTGTTTTCATTTGGAAACCAAGCACCTTCTCCTCTGCCTCAGAAGGAAATGAATTGAAACAAAGAATAACTAAACATCTAGAACAGCACAAAAACATCAGAACAAGGCTGCCTCCACTGAAGCTTGTTCCAAAGAAATAGCTAGCACAAGCATTAAAAGATGCAAATACTGCAATATCAAATATAAGCAGTGCAAGAACCAAACCAATTAATGTACAGCACAGCTGCAGTTATAACTGAATATCTGGGTTGAAAAATTAACAAAGAAAAAAAGAAGCCAAACAAAAACAGAGAGTGCCGCCAAAATGGAAGATTAGACTGAAAAATAAGATCAGCAAGTTGACATCAGATGCAAGCAAGCTAGAACAGATGAAAGAAAAGAAGCTGAAAAATAAGACCAAAGAATACTTACCGTATTTTTCGAAGTATAAGATGCAACTTTTTCCTCCCTAAAAGAGGGTGAAAAGTTGGGGTGCGTCTTATACACTGAATGTAGCCCTGTCCACCCACTGGCCCTCACCCTTTGGCCTCTGCCTCCCATCAGTTTACCTCCTTGCAGCAAACAGAAACAGCCCATTTAACTTCAGCACAGCCTAATTAACACAAGTTGATTGTCCTGACCCTCAGCTGTTTCAGGCTGCAGCAATTGCCATTGCTTGCTGCGCAGGCCTCTGCTGCTTGCAGAAGTAAATTGCTGGGAGATTTTTTTTTTCTTGTGCTAATCAAGCTATGCTGAAAACAAAAATGAAACTAAAGCAGGCTGTTTGCTGCAACGAGGCAAAATTGCTGGGAGGCATAGGCAGATTTTTTTTTTCTTGTTTTCCTCACGAAAAAAAATAGGTGTGTCTTATAGTCTGGAGCGTCTTATACTCTTAAAAATACGGTAATCAAGAAATACCACTTAGAAACAAGGAAGATCAAGGAAGCCCTGGAAATAATAATCAGCAAATAACAGCTATAACCAAGATCAGCAGATACAAAGCTCTAATTACAAATTATAGGCAGAAGCTCCAATTTCAATCTAAACAGGAAGATTTCTATTAATCAGGAGCAAATACCCCATCTAAGTGTACAAAATTATTTCATTATTTGACGAAGCTTAAGATTGATATGGTCTGTCTCCAAGAAACACATATCAAGAAACAAGATAAGAAATATTTGACAAATAAATGACTATGAATTTATATCAGCTAATGTAAAAAAGATCAATGGAGTTATTTTTTATATAAAACCTCAATTTAAACCCAAGCTACTTATAGCAGATGAATATAGTAGATTTGTAGTAGTGGAAATTTATTTATTTATTTATTTATTTATTTATTTATTTATTTATTTATTTAAATTTATTTGCCGCCCTCCTCCCGAAAGACTCGGGGCGGCTTACATAAGTTAAGAACAGAACAGAGAAGAGACAAATAAAATAAAAATTGAAATTGAAATTAAAACAATATACAAAAAAGAATAAAAATAAAGGAGAGTAAAGAAGCGAAAGAAAAAAAAGAATTAAAGAAACCCGAGTCCCATCAGTCAAGCAGTTCGAATAGCCATGTTTTCAGTATTTATTTATGCAAATATTATGACAGAAATATGGACAGAAATTACAAGAAAAGAGCCATTCCATTGTGAATAAGTATGGATGAGCCTATTGTGGATTGAATACAGGATTTATTATATTAAAACCAGAAGGGAAAGTAGGATCAGTTGGTCCACACCATGCTGTACTTTGAACTAGATTATCTTATTGGACTTTTCTGGAAAAAATCCCAGTTTGTAAATACTAAATATTTTCTCACCTAATAGTATTAATTGCTATGAGCCTCATATATTTTACAATTGGAAACAAAATTAAAAAAAAACAAGATAGATGAACTCAGTAAGCCGAGTATTAAAGTAGGTAATGACCATCTCAAAAGCAATGGATGTACAAATGTTGGCTTTCAGGATTACATGTTTTTATTATGATTTTCAGTATGAATGGGAGGAACCTCCACCAACAATATTTGTGTACCCAACATGAATTTTCAGATTTTGCTTGTAAAATATACATATCTTGCATTATGTATGGCAGACCAAACAGCTTAACTCCCATGTAAATCTACTGTAATTATTGCTGCATTAACTGCTAAATACCAAGTTATGTTTTAAAAGAAGAAGGCCAGTTGCTGACCAGTACGACAGAGTTCCTCTTCAATTACCAGGAGAAGATTCAGTTGCTAGTGGTTGCAGTTTCTTTCTTTTAATACTTCTGTCAGGCATCTCTGAAACCTTGGAAGAGTAGTATGCTTGAGGTCCATTATAGGAGATCCAAGAAATATAGTAGTGCTTGTAGAATGCCAGGGAATAGAAAGTTAAAAGAACGTTGCTTAGTTAGCTCAAGATATTATTAAGGTAAATGCCAAGAACTAGAGTCTAACATCTTGTCAATTTTTTGAAATTTCATCCAAATTTCCAGACTTCTGGGAATACCAGTGAAATAAAATATTGCTAGGACATTTAATCAACAAAAAGACCATAACTGCAAGCAAACAGAAAATGAAGAACATGCATGTATGAATCTATTCCTTAATGACTGTCAGCCAAGTGGGTGATCTGTCTCCATTAACAAGTGTTTTGCTTTAAATGTGGATGGTGCATTAAATAAAAGCTCAGTGAGATTAGACTGCTGCCAGCTCATTCACACATGCAAACCAACACTTAATGTGATAGCCAACAACTAAAAGCCATGTATGTGAGCCAACCTTTGGAAACATGAATAATGAAGTAAGTAAATTTAGTGGCTAACACATATGCAACAGCTGCCTCTCTATCTTTTATTCCCTGAAAGAGATGTAAAGTCTTGCTTTTCCCTTAAGAGCTATCTCTCAAACTATGGGCTAACCTCTCCAATTGCCTTTAATTTGAGACTCAGACAAGCTATAGACAACAGAGCAATGAAAGCTGCACATCATATATAAAAGAATTGTGTCTAATTGACTCAGTTAATGCACTGTATCTGCTGAAGTGATATTAAAGGTAATTCAGCACATCATGTCTCGAAACCAGATACCAAGGGGAAAGAATGAGCAAACTGAAACTTCTTGTGGGAAAAAAAGAGGACAAAATCCTCACATTCCTTATTGTGTTCACATAAAATGACTAAGATGCTTGTAAATCACTTTAGTGACTCTGAAAAAAAAGTAATACAGGATGGATACTATGAAAGACAAATAGTGTGGCAAAGAAGAAGTAGGAGCATTGAATTCCAAATAAAGACATGTATCTTTCAATGTTGGCTACATAAAATAATACTGGTGTAACTATCTGCTTAAAAATTTAGGCACAAACATGATTAATGACTGAGGATAAAAGAAGTTATACTGGATGGCACATGAAAGACACCAGGTTGGGGAGAACCAAATTAAATAGTAAATACATATTCAGAGGTAGAAACACAAGTAACAACACCATTTAGTTTGGAATGCCAAAACCCAGGTCTAAATCAGTTGGGAATAGAAGGATTTTTGTTTGAAACATAAATTGCACCTTTTCCTTCCAAATTCCCACACTGCAATCAGTTGGGTGTTACATTTCTGAGACCTGAGTTCAAGTCTTTTTCCCACCATGCCAATCAGAAATATATTGGGATCCAGTGGATTTTCAATCCCCAGGCTATGACTTTTCAGAGAATTGTTCTGAAGGTAAAATGGAATGATTATTGCACCCCTAACTATCACAGGGAAAGGATAAGGTAATAATTGGGTGGATAATTTGTGTAGAATTTTGAGATGCTTTTATTTATTTGCCAATATTCACCCTTGGGTGCCTTACAGTTACAATGATTGTGTTTCTTAATCTCTGGCTAAGATTGATAAGGAATAGTAATACAAATAATATAGACTGAACAATCAAATACAGCCTTCTCTATCCTGGTGGCCTCCAGATGTGCTAGACTATAATCTCAATTGTTTTCAATCAACTTGAAATCTGTCATCCAGTATGTCCAGAAAACAGCAGGTGTGGGAATGCTGATCTAACACATATGCAATAATTATTTTTAATGGATATCTTTTATCAATTATTATTCTAGCCAAAGCTAAATAACCACTTTATCTATTACCATTTTATAATTCCAAAACTTTTCTCAGCATATGCAGTTATATACCCCAAAGAGCTTTTTTTCAAATTGTGTGTTATAATTCATTACTTGAAATATGGCATACAATGTGTATATATATCAAATAAAGTCTACACAAATATGCATTAGGTTAGCATTTGAGTTAATATAATATTCAAACCTGTGACAACAACAACAAAATATACTGATCAAGTACTCACTATGTGTTTCAAGTCACTAGGAATTTTTCTCAGTTTCAAAAAGCTGTAAAAACTATTCCTTGTAAAATTCCTTGTAAAAATAACTATATTTTTTGTAAATAATAGTAAATAAAAATAACTATTCCTTGTAAAAATAATCCTTGTTACTACATCACATCTGTATGATCTAACTTATAAAATTATTGTCATTATGACAATAACAGTTATACAATTAAGAGCATCTTAAACAGAAATCAAACAGGAAGTTTATATATTTATAAAGTGGAGGTTTAAAAAATGGCAAAGCTTTATGTATATATGTCAAACTGTTTTAAGGAACCAGAGACAGGCAAGTAAAATGGAAGTTAGCAATTTCACCATCTCATCTTGAAAAAAATAGATTCTGCCACTGATAAAGACAAGCATAGTAAAAATTGTCAAAGTTAATGCAGCCTGGTATTAACATTGAACAGCTGTGCCCTTGGGGTAAGGGATCAGATTTGTCTTCCGTGACCATCATCTACACTCACACACTCTCTTCTTTTTAGAAGTGTGTTGACTAAATTGAATGTGAAGATTTGTAAAGCTACCAACTCAACATGCCTCTAACATTAACCAAGGATCTTTCAGTGGGAAGGAAAATAATTATATTGGCTGAAGGCCAAACGAGGACATGGCATGATCTATTGATAATAATACATATGGGATGAGACAAAACCTCTTTTCCTCTCTCTCAGGACCATCCCGGGAAATTCAAACAGACTGAGCACAGTTCTCACTTAGACTTAAAGAATCAAACATACTTCAGACTTTGGATATATGGTATATTTTCCCACTTGTGAAAAGAATCCAACATTAAGCACTTTTAAGTCTCACTAATTCTGACACAAGTATTAAGCACGTCCTTCAGTTTATTTCTTTGCAAGTAATTGGACTAAAAGCTACTTAGCTCACAAAGACTCAGATCATGATATAGGGTTAATTCGGCTATTTCTTAACATACTAATTAAGGCTGCATGTTTGTGTTACACGCATATACTTGGCAGCAAGACCCATCAAACACCTTTGTACTGATTTTTAAGAAGGCATGCTTATGATAGATCTGCTATACATTTAATAAAGTTAAAAAGAAAGACACATACTAGGTCCATTTAAAATAATTTTAAAATTAAACAAAGAATAGGTAAAATAGTAAAATGAGGGTTTTTTAAGGCCCCTCTTCATACTGAGAGAACTATAGGAGAAAATTGTTAATGGAAGGTGCCGTGTTGTATGTACTAAGCAAAATTTTATCTTTCCAGGTTTTTTTCTATCTTATGCTACATTTTACCTTTGTCTGGTTTTTTTAAAACCTCTCTTTGTAATGGTTTAAGCTTAGTGTATGCATACATGGATATTTAGATTTCTGTTCTGTTTCTGACAATTATTTTCTTATTATTTTTGCTCTGCAGTACCTTTGAGGACTTTCTGGGTTCTGAATTAAAACTGTTTTTTATTTAGCCATGTGTGGTTACATCCACACCAAATGAAGGATTTCGGAGCCATATACACACCACATGGAGAGGAAGGAGGAGCTCCATATTTGATAGCTTCTCCACATTTTGAAAAAACAATCTCCAAACAAAGAAAACTGGATGTCACAAAGAAGAGTTGCAGCCTATTTTTTCCCCTTGTGTCATCATTTTATTTGTGTAGGAAATTTCTTTCATGGCAAGCATTTGACCATGCAGTTCCCCACTTGCAGTTTGAAATGGTACACTTCAGGGCACAGGCCATTTGTTGGTGTTTTTTCTGAGCTAGACCTAAAACACAAGAGACCAAACATATGTGAGTGAGCTTGTGTTTCCTTCCTCTTCTCTTAATGGCAGGAATTACAGGAACATTTGCAGCTGAAATGTTGTAATATCTACCATATGTGGCCTTAGTTGCTTCTTTTTGATTATTACAGATCATGCTCACAATGTCAAAATTATGATTGCAACTAATCCTCATCCTACTTGTCACCTTTCATTTGCAAGAAATGTACCATGTAACATACAAAGTTGGACAAGATCTACTAGAATCCATGGGACATAGGTTAAATCCTGACTTTAGTCCCATTATATATTTTCAAAGGTTTGTATATGCATAGTGACAATTTTGTCTTCTAATACTGCTGAACATGTGGACAGAATTTAGTTAAAATTAAACTGTCTGATTACATTCTGTGAGTCAGTGAGTTAGTTGAGAATTAATTATATACATAAGGCTGCAGTCCCCTGAGATTTGGGAGAATAAAGAGACCTTATTTTAAACTGTATTCAAGGTGTGAAGTATCAAGGGAGATTGGTTTGGTCCTGAGTGTGCTACTCTTCAACATGTTCATGATTTCGATGAAATGGCAAAGAAAAGGCTGATTAAATTTGCCAGGAAAAAAGAAAAGTGGATGGAATTGCTAAGAATCTGGAAAACAGAAATAGTTTACAATCATTGCAACACAAGAGTTAGAAAATAGGGAGAAAATGTAATTTTATAGGGAGAAATGCAAAGTTCTCCATTTAGGGGAAAAAGGTAAAATATGTTGTTATAAAATGGGACTAGCTGGCTTAACAATAGTATGCATGACAAGGATTTGCAAATATGACTACTTCGTGAACATGACTCTCCAGTGTAATTTAATTGCTAAAAAATCAAATGCAGTTTTATGCTGCAGCAACATAAGGAAAGTTTCCAAATCAAGCTCCACTATGCCAACAATGATTAGTTGGGCAGATCCAGCAAAGTGATGTATTCTGTTTTGGGCACAAGATTAAAAAAATATTCTCAGCTGGCAA
Organism: Grayia smithii; assembly: GCA_032468115.1. Classification (NCBI taxonomy): domain Eukaryota; kingdom Metazoa; phylum Chordata; class Lepidosauria; order Squamata; family Grayiidae; genus Grayia; species Grayia smithii. Next base: position 93,105 of record JANHFM010009530.1, read on the forward strand.
GAGATATCAGCAATAAGGATAATCAAAGACTGGAAACTAAGCCTAAGAGAATTTGAGGAAGTACAACTGAGAGGCTGGAAATAAGTTTTCAAGTTCCCCAGATATCAAGACCCGCTTTCTATCATCTTGAGCATAGATCTTAGAATTATGCATTTAAACTATATTCTAAAAGCAATCTACCTAACAGTAAAAGGAGTCCAACAATGGAACTATGTAGCAAGGAAATCTTAGAATTCTACTGTTGACCTCACCTCATTCCTAAGAGATCTGTAAGGGATGTGCATAAGCGTACCAAAGTGCCTACCGTCCCTGTCCTAAAGTCCCCATTTATTCGTATCCATTTCATGTATTCATAATCATGTTTATACTTATATCTGTTATCTAATACATGCTTGACAAAATAAATAAATAAATAAATAAATAAATAAATAAATAAATAAATAATAAAAATGATCATAAAGTTTTATTCTGAAAATAATTTTCAGAATGCAATGCAGTCTACCCGGGGCTGCCCTTGAAAAGTATCCAGAAGCTTCAATTAGTTTAAAATGCGGTGGCTCTTATGTTTTATACAAGTCTAGATTTGCACTGTCACATCTCTTGTGAGAACTGCAATTTGCTTTTGCGTCCAATCCAAGGTGCTGGTTGTCACCTTTAAAGCCCTACATGAAGTGGGGCCAGGTTATTTGAAGGACCATCTTATCCCAGTTACGTGTACCTGGCTACCAGAACGAGGAGGCAGGGTATGTTAAATGTCCCTTCTCTTAAAGAAGTCCATTTAGTGGGACCAAGAAGATGGACCTTCCTGGTGGTGTCTCCCTCCCTGTGGAACACCATCCTTGTGGAAATAAGATTTGCTCCTATATTGACAGGCCCCGAAGACATAGTTTTTTCCAGAAGACCTGGGGACCCCAGGGTGATATATGAAGCCCATCAAGGGGTTGGTTTGATTGTTGTCACCCGGGGTGGGGAATGAGAATTTGTTGGTTTTGTAATGAGGTTTTATTTCTTAAGCCATCCAGAGTCACCATGAGTGAATTGCAAGGCTAGATACATTTCCTTAATAAATAAATAAATTTAACAATAAAAGGTTTCAATTCAGAACATGCCTATAAATAAATGTGACACCAAAATATTCCAGACTTTGTAAACAGTAGGATTTAGATTTGTATTTCTGATACTGGATGGAGCAAAAACTGGCAAGTGTTTCTTAGTGAGTGTGGTACATTTAATATTCCAGGAAGAGGATCTTGACTAGGGCCCAAATCATCCAAACACAAAACATTAAAATTCAAATCAGAAAAGTGATTATCTTATTGTGTATTAGGCTGCTGAGCCAGCTTTGCCTCTCTGCTCCTACTGGTGCTTGTTCTTCAGAGTTTCAGGAAGATCCCAGGAACAGAACTAGGCACGAATGGGCTGCTTCCCTCTGCCAACGTCTCAGAATCGTATTTGAGGGGGAAAGCTTTTATAAACCTATTCCCAAACTGATTAACGCCCATTTGGCTTATCTGAAGCATTTTACCTTTTGGCAAAGTAAGATAGGATTTCTTTTCTTCTGTTTTGTTTATCTCCAAAGATTATATGCTGGAAAAAAAAATTAAAAAAAGAAGAATCATAATACTTATTATCTACTCCTAGCCTGGAATATTGATTCAGTAGGACGGTAAATCTCATATGCCCATCTCATAGTTTTTGATATTTGTATAGCATATCACTTTCTGCATGTATTTTTTTTTAAAATCTATTAGATAATCACTCTGTGGAGGGTGATGGACACTCATGTTTGAAACCGCAAATGGTGGAGAGATTGGGAGAATCTCCTAATAATTTGTGAAATGGGATGCTCAGCCTAAAAAGACCACAAAGGGGTACCTTTTGGTTTATGTACACATTTGATCATCCAGGAAAAAGCTCTAAGCAGTGTGTCAATGGGGAGAAAGCAAAAAATGCAAAGTGTTTGGAGTAGAGAGGTTGCTGAGAAATGAAGCAGAATGATTGAAGTGGAGCATGCAAAGCTGCCATTGCTTTAAAGAGGCAGCTGTGTGGTTCAAGAAGATTATAGATGACAAAATTAGGGGGGACCGGGGACGCGCCAGTGGAAAGTAATGTTGACAAAGCTAATGGGTAGAAATCTGCAATTGCAGTTTCAGAAGATAAAATTAGCTAGTGCAGGGGGACCCTTCCCCTTCTTAAGTACATTAATGATGCTCTTGGAAATTCCCCAGTCAACATGAGAATAACTTCCCACATGTGGGAAGTTACATGACCAAAAGCCTAATCAAACTGTGCCCATGAACTTCTAAAAAGCTTTGTTTAAATGAAGTGGGAAATTATCTCTGGCACCAATGAGACATTTTGCTATGGAAATGTCACTACGTGTCATAACTTTGCCACCATTCTTCAGGCACCTTGAAGTTTCTAGATGATTCCTTGAGGAAAAAAAAAAGTCAGGAATGAGGGGAAGAATCTAATAGTGAGTATACCAAAAGTCAGGCCAATCCAGGGGTGAAATCCAGCAGGTTCTGACAGGTTCTGGAGAACCGGTAGCAGAAATTTTGAGCAGTTTGTAGAACTGGCAAATATCACCTCTGGCTGGCCCCAGAGTGGGGTGGGAATGGAGATTTTGCAATATCCTTCCCCTGCCATGCCCACCA
>JANHFM010009530.1:174538-184714 GCA_032468115.1 Grayia smithii
GAAGGGAGGGGGGGAAGGGGGGGGCGTTATATTGTTAAAATTTGTTATAAAACGTTTTCAATAAAAAAAAAAAATAGGATCGCCAACATGATTGCCAATGTCCGATGATGGCTATGGCACAAGAAGTAGAAGCTTTTTAAGGATACTAGTACTTCATGATATACAAGCGCAAGGATACATAGTGTAGCAACTAATTTCTTGTCAGGATAAAGGATGGGAAATGTGGTCAGGACCAGGAAGAATAGACTCCTTACCAGAACAAAGTCTTTTATTGGAAGACTTTTATGTGGAAGATATAGAGACTCCTTACTCTCTGGCAGGTCTTTAACAGTTCAATGAAACTGGTTCCAAAGACGATAAAACTGCTAAAAGGAAAAGTAGTATATCAGTAGTCTACTATGGTATTCATTTTCTGTCCAAGCAGTATAATAAAAACAGAGAGAAATCTTTGCCAAATGGAACTTAGTAAACATAGGCACCTGCTGAACTGATAGGGCCATGGAAAATAGGTATCACCCCCACCACAGCAAAATCTTAATTCAGTTCAAAATATAACTTGGTGGATGACTGCATGCAAAGGATCACGCTAACAAAGCAATCATAGGAGGAATAATTCATTTAGAAACAATGTAAAAAAAAAATGTCCTGTGAAACAGAGAACCCTGGAACATATGCAGCTACCCAACAGCCTAAGTGAATGAGACAAAGTACGATATCTGTTTATTTTCCATTTAGAATACCCAGCCTCTGGCTTTCTGACTTCTCAGTTAATATTTTATAGTATTTTATAGTATTTAAGGTACCATACAGATGCCATCAAATCAAAGTCAAATCTTGGTGACTAGATGGAGATATCCACATAATTATATTGGCATTAATATAGGTATTGATGGTCATTGCCTTTTTCTAAGATTTTTCTGAGATTTCATAGTTTAGTTCACAAGCCTGGGATTTGTGATACATATTAACAAAGTCTGATCCTACTTAGCTTTTACGAGATTGGCAAGGTAGGGCCACCAGCTAGTTGTGTGCACATTATTGCTGTGTAATGAGCCATTTTTCTTGATGCTTTCAAACGGACCAAACTGGACGCTTATAATATGCAGGAAGACTCAGGTCACTTCCACACCACAGTTTTCATTTCCCAAACCATCAGAAACAAACCAGAGAATGCTTCATAAAACAGTTAGTGTACCCTCTATCTGGTGAACAAAAGGGTACATAATGGCGTGTAACTAATGCCTTATATCACATTCATATAACCCATTTTGTTTGGCATTTGAAGTAGTTGAACATTTGCAATTAGAAAAGCTGAAAAGCCTCCACAACGAAACACCACCAAATTGTTATTCCCCTGCTGAGTTTATTAAGCTACGTCAGCTTAAAGGGGAAAACCAGGAGCCAGGAGCTGAGTAAGGCAAGTATTCTTCTAGTATTGAGAAAATGGTCTGTTGCCAAATCCTGAAGAATTCCAGTGCTTCTATTAGAAAGTCTGATTCAGTACACTGCCTATAGTCCCTTACCTGAGGTGGGACTAAATTGGCTCAGCTGCCAAACAATGACAATATTTTGAGATCATGCCTTTAATAACTCATGCTAGATTTAGTTTAAACAGTTTAATAAACTCCAGGTAATCTCCAGAGGAATGTCTGGGGCTAAAAATGGCTCACAAGCCAGGGATTTCCTATTAGTTGTAACCAAAATATATAGAATTGACCCTGCCCTTAGACATACAGGATTCAATTTGTTTACATTTATGCAGCAAAAATAGGCAACTTGAATTTTGCTAAGAAAATGACAGCAAGCCAAATGAGAAATATGAAAATGCAATTGGTTTGAGGATGCAGGCCTAAATTGCAGTTTAAACAGGTAGAATAAAAGAAATGGATGCCTCATGTCTAATCTGCTATTTTTCTCCTTTTAGGATTAAATGTGTGGCTTTTTGTATTGAAGTGAAGAACTATGGATGAACTATAATTATGGAAAATATGCATTCTTGGGGGAATTAAAAATAACTGAACACAAACTACACAAAGAATAGATTATCTGATCTCTTAAAAATATGATTGTGGCATGTTTTAACATATCTGTTCTCAGTCATCAAAGGTACAGTACACCAGAAGCTTGTGTATACCAAATTTTTGGTTCCTCAACATATAATTAAGGGGCTTTTCCCATTAATTATTTGCTTTGTGTTTTAAAAGTGACTTATGCATCCAATTATGCTCCAAAGTTAGTGAAACAAAAATTCAGGCCCACACTTTAAGGAATATTTTTTTCACTTTTCTATAATATCCTTAGTTATACAGCTTCAAATCATTTCAGCTAACGTGTGTAAAATATCCTAGCAACTGTGTACATATAGTCTATCCAAAGCATATTTTTAAACACCACACTCAATATGGTTTGCTGTTAAATTAACAGCACCACAGCCTTGAAAAGTCATTGTACAGACATATCCATTGAGGAAATAAATGCTATAGCAGTCATTTCAATAGAAAGATGTTTTCTTTCCACGATACAATGACCACAACAAACTCAGTTGGGCTGTGGCTCTGTTTCAGATGATGACATAGTATGTTTTCAACAAAATAGATTTTAAAAAATAGAAATGGAACTATTATAATGGTCCAAATGAATGGGTCTCTTAATTATATGTTGAGGAACCAAAAATTTGGTATATACAAGTTTTTGGTGTACTGTACCTTTAATGACAAAGAACAGATATGTTAAAACATGCCACAATCATACCAATGCTTAACTCCAATTTCCTATACAGGCCTAGGACTTACCTTTTTTTTCTTCTGACACTAGTACCCAAGATCAACTGAAACTGATTGATAGACATATAAGACATATATGTCTTAATAAAGTTTTATTTTTTTTAAAAAGAAACTGATTGATAGAAGCCAGAAAGAAGAAAAGAAAATACTTCCTCACAAGATGAACTGTTATAGAAATCATGTTTCAAGATGTGGTGAATGCCATTGACTGAGATCAGACCTGTTCTTGGAAATGAAATCTTTTTGTCACTATCAGGCAGCTTCCATCCAATGAGCAATTGCCAGGATGACATTTATACCAACAGGAAATACCTACTGTCTTTATGTTCTGTTTGTGGTTACCTGGAATCATTTGCTTGGCTACTGCTGATGCTAAAATTGGAAATAAATGCTGGCACAACAAAGTACATTAGCAATGGAAAAACAAAGGTACCTATTTTGAATAGTATTTTTCTACAGTTTAAGGGGGAACATAAATTGTTGCTTAAGCTGATCCATAAAATCAGATGTACAGTCCTATGCTTGACATGGGTAATTTAAGAGATGGGAATCTTCTTTTAGAGTTTAACCTTAACCAGTTTTGACATAAATTTGTTTGTTTGTTTGTACAAGTTACAGTATATCTGACCTTGCAGATATATATTAGTTCATAATTTCCGACATCTATATTTTACAGCTTTTGATAACTAACAGGTCTCTCAAGGCCAGTTTTAACATTTTAACCATTTTCTAGGATTTTGCTGCCCACTTGCCCTTGCACTAAAATTCATTGGGAGAAATAGATTATTTCAGTTCTATGTGCATTGTTAGAGCTACCTTCCGGGTAGGTATATTTGTATTCAAATATAAATGTATTTCATTGTGCAGGCAATCTGGTGTCTCATAGAATATTTCACAAGTAATAAAAGACAGTCAAGAAACTTGATATTTTCATGAGAACATTATTCCCTGTTGTGTACCTATTCCACATTCATATAGTTCATATGAAAAACCATGGTTTAGCATTATGAGGAAACCCTGTATAATTATTTCATCTAGTTTCTTCTTCTGGCAAAGTTGAAAGGAACAACTTTAGTTTAGGAATATATCTGAAATGAACTTTGGTTATTTTTAACTATGGTTAATGATAAATTACATTCAAAACAACTGGATTATAATTTGTTTAGCTATAGAGAGTAGTGATGCAAGGAAAGAAAGAGATGTGCCATTCTCCAAAATAGCTTTCTGATTCCTTAGCAGTTCTTAAAGATAGCTTCAATATGCAATATGGAAGAAATATATATCTAAATTAAGGAGAATGGCCTGGTCTCTCATTAAAAGGGCAGGTACAAAAGAGTGGCTGAATGTTATGGACAATTTCCAAAAGTTTCTAAAGTTTTAAGATTCTATGGCAAATGTACCTATTATATAGGTCTGTCTAGACAAATGATTACAATTTAATTCGGTCTATACTCAGCTGTACAAGAAAAGGATAATACAGGCTTATTTATACACTTTTGTTACCATCAGTATGAGTTTATTTTTATCTCATTCCTTTGAAGTGTTTTTTTTTTTCCTTACACTTTTGCACCCAGAACCTGGCTGTTTTCTGTGCATTGAAGAATTTTTCACTATGTGATTATGGCTTTTGTTTACTTTCTGTTTCTTGCATGTCTCTTTTCTTTTAATATCGTTAAGGCAATGCTGAAAGGTTTTACAGTATGCATTATATAGAGACAAGCTTAAATGTATGCTGCCATTTCTACAAAGCTGATAAGACTCAACCAGGCCATGTTGCTATTTGAAACAGGCAAAGGGCAAGGGCAAGTTATCCATCTGTGGTTGCTTCTGTTGCTGTTCCTTGTCATTTCTTCCTGTACCCTGTTCTTTTAAACTGCCTCCCACCAATTTCTTTGTTACGGATCAGAATCTCCAACTCATCTTTTGTAGGCAAGGTAACCACTAACCAATTCTGAGATATCTAACTTATCACAAACAGCACAAAAAGATCACTTTCCAATACACATCAGTTTTCCGAGATAAGAAAAGTACAGGGAGGATAGTTATAAAGCCCAGCTACATGCTGTACAATAAAACCATATTTATTCCTGGCTTCCATACAACCTATTTTATACTTGTTATAAAAATAAATATTTATATAGAGATAAGCTAAGAATCAACTGCATCTTGCCATTAGTTGAGGAGCTGTGATGTCATGGAATTATGACATGAATGAACTGGCTAAATTCTGAGAAAAAGGATAAGGCAAAGATGGGAAGCTATTGTTTGGTTTAAAAGGAGAAAAACTACAGTATATATAGGAGGCCTAGATCAGATCATAACAAATACAACTACTGTGACCCCTAAAATAGTCTTAACATAGTTAAAAAATCCTTCCTACCCATAATCAAGAAATTGTTATTCTGCATGCATATTGTGAGATTCTACCCATTCCCATTACTTTACTCACAGGGGTCTTATTGTAATTCCTAGCTACAAAAATGTGTCACCACTGTGTTAAATGAATGTAGGCAAAGCATTATTTCTAATAAGGTGAGGACAATACAATCCTCTAGTAAGCTTAGATAATATATTCCATCTTTGCGAAGAGTCTTACTTTATATTTATTCTAAACCCTTAGGATGGCACGTCTAACGAAGTGGTAGTTGAAATCAACATTTATTTAATCTTATCATACCATAATTAGACATACCATCCAAATTTTCATTCATGGCCCCCCAGATAAGTAACCACTTGTTTTGGAGAGCCACCCACTCTTTGAGCCAGATCAAACAACAAGCCTCAAAATACCATTTCAAATCTGATAAACCCAAATCCTCTTTCTTTAGCATCTTGCAGTAATTTATATCTAATTCTTGTCTCGCCCCCCTGCTATTTGAATATAGAATTGGTCATTTGCCATTGTTTAAATGGAGTATAAGTTATAAGTATTGAAAAAGTCTGAAATAGAAATAAATAACATCTTTGGTAAAGTGTTCATCTTAATTATAGAGATTCTACCCAATAAAGATAGTTGCAATTTATCCCATCCTGATAGATCTTTTTTGATATTCTTCCACAGAGGTGGCATTAACTTCTCTTGTGTGGTGAAGTTACTCTGTTCAGATTAGAGTAACACTCCAGCCTTGGGAGTTAGACCTCCAACACAATTATTGTATTTAGCTTTGAATTCCAGCATGTAGATGCCTTTTCACATTCATCTAGGATTATTAGCATTACAATTTAGTTTCCATTGTTACAAGAGATTATAACTTTGATTAGTTTTTGCCTTGATTCCAAATGGTCAAATTAAATTATGGTTGCCAAAGCACAACTATGTTTCTTAAAAACTCCCCAGGTAACAATGCATTCAGTTACAATCTGAGGTACTTGTTTTCCTTTTTTCCTGAATCTTATCACCAAGATTTTGCAGAATTTATTTATTTAGAGAAATTATATGGCTGTTTCCTCACTCTTGGTGATTCTGGGCCACTTCCAAAAAAAGGATGATTTTGAAATAATATTCATTCACCTGAAGACTTACTATCGGTAGCAGAGTATATTAGTAATACAAATTAAAATGAACCACCAATATTGCTGTTTTGAGAGGAATTTTTGAATTCAGCTTAAATCCACAATACAATAAGTATCTATACAGGAGATAATATCAAAATTAATTTAACCCTTAGGAAGAGAGAGGAGGAGAAGTGGGGGGAAAGAGAATGAATTATGAACTGTAATTTAACTATAAGTAGAATGACAGTGTGGGGCAGTAGAGGATAAGACAGGCTAATCAATTATGGTGATTGCATCAGTTGCTGTTATTTTTGTACTGTTGACTCAAAGAAGGTAAGACATTCCTTGTCTTACCACATTATGTCTCTGCTCTCTCTTTGGAGTTTGTCTCATTTTGAGGGGTTGGTTGAAAGAGCTACTTCCAGAAGAACTTCAGCTCCCTTCCCTGCATGGAAAGAAACTTTTTTTGATGGGGTACAAGAATGAAGTCAAAATCCTCAGAATTTTAGCACTGTTTCTTCCACCTGCTGAAGGAGTCCAGCTCCCCTTGGGAAACAACTCTTTCATCCAGTCCCCAGAGATGAAATGGAGTCTTCTCTCCAGATGGCAGCAGCTTGCGACTTTCCCTGCTAGCTTCCCCACTAACTTTCTGTGGAAGCCGGCAGAGAAGATTGTAAAATGGGTGATCACGGGGTGTTTGGCAATTGGTTCTAAGTAGGGACAGATTGCCAAGCACCCAGATTGCAAACATTTTGACCATGGGGTGTGGAGGTAATATTTTGCAAGGACCAGAAGTGCTATCTGGGACATAAAGCACCTTTGCCAAGGACACTGTAATTGCAGGCTACATGAATATAATTGTAAGATGAGGACTACCTGTACTGCCACTGGTGCTGTAGATTTAAGAATGTACCTTCTGGGCAGTGGTGACATCCACTTACCTTTGCTACCGATTCAGAAACGGGAGCACATGCCTCTTCTGCACATGCACAGAGGGTCAAAAACGATATGTAATGATGTCCTGGCAGGTGGGCAGAGCCTCCTACTGCTGGCATTACTGGTTCATGCGAACCAGATAGATCTAGCTGGATTTCACCACTGCTTCTGGAATAGCACAGCTGAATTTAGCTTTTACTCTATAATTCAAATAAAAATGTGGCAAGGACAAAATTATTAATTGAAAATAAAGTCTGTTTAATGTAGGAAACTTCATTTGAATTGCAATGTCCAGTTTAATGCAAAAGCAGATTGTATTTTCACAAACTGTTGTGGGAAATGGCTGAAATATAAGTCATTGGTATTATCATTTCTTTGCTTTTATGGAATCAAAGGATTCCCACAAAGGTTTTTGGAGAACAGGAGTAAATTGCTTTTTGAACATTTAATCATTTCTTCATTATCAGAAAAAAAAAATTATAATCCCTTTTACCACTGGTAAATTTCCTTTACTATATCAGCATTAACACCTGTTAATACTAACAGTCACTGGCATAATCTCTATGCCTGCAGTTGTATGCAAAGTTTTACTTGTTTTAGGCATCTGACATAGAGTCTCAAAACCAAATACAGCCAATGGGGACTTATAAAAGTCCAAGGGACGTTTCACAGTATACTTTGGGATATCTCATATGTTAGAGCTGGTATTGCATTCAAAGCAGATTTCTTTGCTTTAGGTGCAATTCTGTACCATCTGAGAAAGAAGAGTTTCCTGGGGAAGTGAGTTTATGGTTTGGGATAATTTAAAATTAATTGCATGGAGCTCCATTTGTTACTCATTTCAATATACTTTGATTTATGCTAGATAAGGCTTTGTACCAGAGTGAAATCCAGCAGGTTCTGACAGATTCTGAAGAACTGGTAGCGGAAATTTTGAGTACTTCAGAGAACCAGCAAATGCCACCTCTGGCTGGCCCCAGAGTAGGGTGGAAATGGAAATTTTGCAATATCCTTCCCCTGGAGTGGGGTGGGAATGTGGATTTTGCAGTATCCTTTCCTTGCCATGCCCACCAAGCCACACCCACCAAGCCACACCCACAGAACCAGTAGTAAAAAAAATGGATTTCACCACTGCTTTGTACACTCCATAGATTTGTCCCTGTTATTTGGAAGTGACCATGGATATGGTTGGCTTGTCAAGTGGACTGAGAAGATCCAAGTTCAAGTCCACCATGAAAACTTACTGGGTAACTTTGGGCCAGTCACTCAGATCAGTCTTCCTCATATAAGTCATGGTGCAATCCTAAATAAAAGGCAGGATATGAATCTAACAAATCATCATTGTCACTTTCATCTTTATCATCAAGATTTCTTACATTGGTTCCTACCAACAAACCACAATACAGTAAATACACTGTATCTGGCTGTACAATAAATTTATTCTGTGGCTGCTTTCATTTCATCGTAATGAAATTATAATAAATGTTAAAACTCTATTTTTCTAGATTTTTGCTATCTCAAACAGCAGGAGAGATGAAGATTGATGTTGTTTTGAAGGAATAAAGGCATATACCCGTGAACACCAGATCTGAATCCATCTACAACCAATAAAATTGTATTTTCCACTTGATACTTGTTATTTTAAAATTTCTTCATGCAATGAGTCATGTTTTTTTAAAAAAAAATAAAGGTACTATTCATTCTTATTTTGAATCAGCATGAGTCAAGAATAATTATTCCAACTTAGTTATAAGTGGTAGATAATGGGAACAACCATCAAATATAGCCATAGTTATTGTACCTGCAAAGTTACAAATGCTCTTGTACTAGCAAATTCACTTGCAGACATAAGAAAAGGTTAGTGCCTTATTAAATTGCCTATTATTTCAGAAATTCAGCTACTGGGGCTTTGAGGCATGCAGAATATTAACAACGCACTGTTTGAGCAAAACAGTAGAACTTATTTTTTTCCTTGCTCCTCCCTTCAAAACAACTGATTTGGTATTTTCCAAAATGTATCACTAGACAGGACCCAATATATATGAAGTAGATTCACAACACATTCCGTGCATATTAGTCCTGTGTTGCCCTGTGTTCAATAACATTTGCTCCTAGGTTCTGCCTACTTAACTCCTCAGGTTTGCTATGCTGCTTCAACATGTTGGAGATGTATGTGGGAGGGTATCCATGGGGGTGAGAAATTAGGGAAAATGTTTAGAATGTATACTAACAGTATATATTCTCAGTAAGGTCACTGAAGGTATGAAGGTCATGCAGCTGTCCACCTAAAGCAGGGGTGTCAAACTCGCATCGTCACATGACAAATCATGACTTTTTCCCCCTTTGTTAAACCGAGCATGGGCATGGCCAGCATGTGACACATCCAGCCCACGAAATTGACACCCCTGACCTAAAGCAAGAAGGCAGTTGTACTGGGCAGCAGCAGTATAGGAAGATGCTACATGGATGATCATTTTGGTGACAATAGCAAAGGCATAATTTCACCAAGACCACATGGATAAGCAGTATAAAATGATATATGATATAGCGCCAGATTATGGGCCCCTCAGGACAGACGGCATTCAACACACTACTGAAGAAAAGCTGAGAATCTTTTGAAGTAGTTATGATGCTCATGATATAGTTAGATTAAAGTCTTTAGAAAATCTAGATGCTGATGTTGCTAGTCAGAAAAAAATAAAAATCTGAAGCTGCAAAGACAGAATTATAGTAGTAAGATGGAATAAAAGAAGCATGAACATGGAAAGATTCAATACAGAGAAGATGAAATGAAGTAATTGCATATTGAGATCTTAGTTATCATTGACTAGAAATGAACTGAACCTTGACTCTTTCAGTCAGAAGACCATGCTATATACCTTATTTTTCAGACTATAAGACGCACACCCCCCCTAAAAAAAGTGGGTGTAAATGTCTGTATGTCTTATAGAGCGAATGTTGC